>JAOUZG010015602.1:11876990-11890949 GCA_026289955.1 Argiope argentata | reverse complement strand
ATATGGTTCAAATTTTCAATTGTTAATAAAATACTTTTGATTCAGCCAATCAAGTTCAAGTAAATTTTCTGTAGTGGATGATATTTGACGTTAATTTTTCAAATATTAATTCATTGCTTTTTTATTAATTAGTTAAAAGCTAACTTTCTCTCCAAAAATTTTCATTTCCCCGCCGTCAGATAAGTAACGATTTCAGTCCCCCCCCCACTCTAATGAGTTTAGGCTAAATAAGTTTTCGGCTGATTAAGTTTATTTTTGTTTAATTAAACAATGTATTAAGCTACAAAGACTTGTTTTTTTACTGAGATTTATTCAATTCCTACCATTATTTTTCATACTCTCCCTATATATATATATATACCTTGTTCAAATTTCCAATCGTTTGTAAAGTACTTTCTATTCCACCAATCAAGTTCAAGTACATTTTTTTTCTAGTGGCATTTGACGTTAATAAGGGATTTTTTAAAAATATTAATTCATTACTTTTTTATTAATTAATTAAAAGTTAACTTTCTCTTCAAAAATCTTCATTTCCCCATCTCCAAATAAGTAACGAATTCAGCTTATTTCACCCGACTCTAATGAGTTTAGGCTTACCATGCTTTCGGCCGATTTTGTTAAATTTGTTTGATTAAACAATGTATTAAGCTACAAAAATTTGTTGTTGTTGTTTTGATTGAGCAATTCCTACTGTTAGTTTTCATACTCTCCTTATATATATATATATATCTTGTTCAAATTTTCAATCGTTAATAATATACTTTCGATTCAGCCAATCAAGTTCAAGTAAATTTTTTTTGTAGTGGATGACATTTGACGTTCATACGGGTTTTTTTTTCAAATATTAATTCAATACTTTTTTATTAATTAATTAAAAATTAACTTTCTCTCCAAAAATCTTCATTTCCCCACCGCCAAATAAGTAACGAATTCAGTTTATTTCCCCCATTCTAATGAGTTTAGGTTTAACATGTTTTCAGCCGATTATTTTAAAAGATTCTGTTTATTTTCATAACACTTGATGCATTTAAAACTAAACAATGTCCATTAATCTTTTTCCTATTCATTTTTCAAGTACTTTCGAATTAAAATAATACATAAAAAAGAAAATTAAAAATGTTGTGTTACCCCAACTTCTGTTGAAAAATCACGCATTTTGCTTTGCCACAATTGGCTTTGAATCCTCAGTTGACGTTGAAAATTCAACGCCAATTTTTGATCAATTATTTATAACAATTGTAATTGTTAAGCCTGGATAATTTGATTGGTAGGGCGTTGGATTCGCATTCCTTGTTCTGGAGTTCGAATCTGCCAGCCGAAGATTATAGTTTTTTAGTTATAATCTAAAATTATAATTAATTAATAAAGAGTAGCTCAAATAAAATTTTTTTAATTACCTAAGTAGGAATTGATTTTAAAAAATTGTTTTTATATTACTAGTTTTTATTTAATTAAACAATTTATTAAGCTACAAAGGTTTGTCTCGTGGATTAAGTTTTATTTCCAAGACAGAAAAAAATTGTCAGAGATATACGAAAGATAAAACTAGAAATAAGAATAGTAATAAAAATAATTTGAACATAAAAAAATAGTGCACAATTTCTTTATTTTTATGCCTTGTTATTTAATGTAATTAAATGGTATAAAACTGAGATACATCTTATCCATTTTACATAGCGATTGTTAAAATATTATGTTCATATCAAAAATACTATAAAAAATTTAACCATCTTAAGCCAAATTTTTGCCGCATTTGCAACAGTTATACTGAAAAATGATACACAAAAAATATAAATAAACTCCAAAAAGAAGAAAGTAATTACTCGCTCATTACAAGAAGACAATTTCCCAGAATAAATAATATTAAATCATTATCGTATTATTATTGAACCACAGATTTAATCCACATTGATTATATGCCGTAAATGGTACAAATGCAAATTAAAAACTAAATAATATATCATCTACTCAAATTTAAATGCTTTATTTGTGTAAAGGTATGGCGATATAAAATTTAAAAAATGATGATATTGGCCAAATGTTTTTTCCCTTATTATTATTCCAGCCCTACATTTTTTAGAAAGCATATCCCACATTTTTACTCCCCCCCCCCATTTTTTAGAAAGCATATAAATGATGTTGCGTATTCTTTATTTTTGTAAAGGTATGACGATATAAGATTAAAAAAATTGTGATATTGGCCAAATGTTTTTTTCCCTTATTATTATTCGAGACGCACATTTTTTAGAAAGCATATACCACATTTTTACCCCCCCCCCCTTTTTAGAAAGCATATCATTGATGTTGCGTATTCTTATGAATACCATTATTTTCTAAGCAGTGTTCTGATTAAAAATATCGTAATTACTATAAACTTGCATATTTCAATATGATGCGCAATATTGTAGAATAATGTATGATATTGGATTATTCGATATTCAGCATTATTGTGAATACCATTCAAAAGGCCTGATACTGGAGTACAACGGATAATATTTATTTCTACTTGATCTATTTGGAGGAAAAGAACAACTAAACAAGGGCGTTATAAACATTAATATTCGTGCAATTAAAAGATTCTAAAGTGTTCGCTAATGTCTATAAGTTGCATATGTTATGAGATATTAATGAATTGGAAAAAGACAATCAAACTGACCAGAAGAGAACCAACATACAAACTCATTTATGTCTATTATAAGTAATCTGGGAATTAGAAAAATAATTTTTTTAATTTTATGCAACAACCTTTTTGACTAGATACCCAAGGGAATTTACTAAACTAATCAATCTCTGGATTCACAGCTTACTTTATAAAGGGCTTTGAAAAAAAAATTTACCAAATTTTTTTTTAAGTAAGCAGTATATAACTATAACTATATGGTAAAGTGACTATGCCGAATTTATTGAGACAAATTACAGCACCCCTGACTTCGAAATAAGGAAGTGACAAAAAAGAGCTAAAAAAATACAAATGATAGTCCAAAATATCCAATTTGAAAAGTATGCGCTATATTTTAATAAAAACACAATAAAAAGATGTATGTAAAATTGGGCGAAATATATATTTGCGATTAAAATTAGGAGTCTTCTATGCCTTGAAAAAGTGTCCGACCTAAAATTGAAAACTATACCCTCAAACTTTTCATCTCAATTTTTTTAAACTATTATTATTATTTTTAGTAAATAACGTATCATGAAAAGAGAAGAATTTTGTACAATAATATGGATTAAAACTGCTAAGAAGTAATAGTTTTTTTGATAATTTTAAGCCAAATTTGGTAGCTCTTAGCCAAACAATGTCTTCATATAATATTTTGAACGCTTTTTTCTTCCTGCATGCCATATCATATATGTCCCATACCACAATTTATAGACAGTATTTCAGCTAATAAACATTATAATAAAGAGGGGTGGAGAAAACCCATTTTGATTCTATTTATATACCATCATTTTATTGCATAAGCAGCCATTTCCTTTTAGCATATTTAACCAATCCTTTTCTCCAGCCGACACCACAAGATTTCGTTCTATCATTACTTTCCTATTAAGACGCTGAGGCTATCAATCCTGAAGCTAATTTAGAGTAACGTATCATGAATCCCGAATAATCACTAAATACAAAAACATGTGTTAAATGATATATAATAATACCTCATAACGTCTTTTAATAACTGTTTTGCTTGTTATTAATTTGTTAAGAAATATATCACAATCAAATAAATGAGACATTCCGTGGAAGGAGCCTCTAAATATTACTATAACGTCATTAGAGCCATTGAAAAGCGATCCGTCTGGGTAATGAGCCGATTAATAGCTTGAATTACGAGGCCGAAGATTTTTATTAACGAGTATACGAAAGGAAAAAATAAATTCTGGCCAGTTTTTTTTCCCCTCCTTAACCGTAAGGTATACGCGATTTTAATGACTTGAAAAGTGCCGCGATTGGTAGAGATTCTTAAATGCATATTCGTATTTTTTATTGTTGCCGTTGTTCCATTTTACTTTTCCACTGGACCGGGATGGCCTTGTTTGTAGAGCGTTGGACTCGTACTCCTTAGGTTACGGGTTCGAAACTCACCGACCAAAATAATCACCGAGTGTGTGGCGATTGGCGCTCGTTAAATCTGTTCATGAACACAAAGTCCTCCATATCGAGAGTGATATCACTGGGGGTACTGGGTCAGAGGGGATCGTTCCCTGTTCCAGGTCTAAATTACGATCTGAGATGAGTGAATTTGCATGAATGTAGTCCGCCCACTAAAAGGGGTTGTGACGTGTGTGTAGTTAAGTCGTACTCTTGGCCCTAGATGGCACTACTTGTAAAACAAGAGACGTACATTTCTGACTTAAAATCTGCTGATGTGTCTGCGGGGCTTCTCCATGACAAGTGCCATAAGTAACAACAACTTTTCCACTTATGAAATATAAGAAAGTATTATAATTTTCGAAAAATTCGAGATGGAGATGCGTATGAGTCTTCATGTCTTAGTGATCCCTGATTTCGAAAAATACATTTTTAGTTATTAAATCTAAATAACTCAAACACGTTTTTAGGAAACGGGTAAAATCTGATGCATAGTATTTATTACGAAATTTGCAGATATTTGTCAAAATTTGAACAATTACGATGAAATCTGCTTTTTCGGATGTTGGAATAAAAATTAATAATGCAATTACAAAACGAAGAGGGCTAGATAAATAAAATTTGGTACTCAAATCTGTAATTTGAGCCGACTTTCTGGCACAGAGGTAGCGCGTCTTCCTCGTGTTCTGGGAGTCCCGGTTAGGGCATGGCTGTTCTTTTGTGTTCTATCTGTGAGGTGTGTGACTGTGCTCCCCTATATAAAGGTGCTGTGCAAGCAAATGTGATGAGTGTGCAGCTAAGTCGTGCTCTTGGCCTTAGTTGGCGCTGCTTCAAAAACAAGATACGCTCCTTTCGGCTTAAATCTGCTGCTGTATCAGCGGGGGGGGGAGGTTGTCCATCGGCAAGTGCCATAAGTAACAACAACAGAATTTTATATGCCTTCTTTTATTTACATTCTCTTACTTTAAATAATATTTTATGAGTACATTTCAGTTATATATAAGAAATATCTTCCAAAAAAAGAATTTTTCCAATCTTTTTAATATTATTTCCATCTACACTCTTAGAGAATATGATGTGATCATTTACTCTTCAAGTCAACTTGTTTTTCCAACAAAAATGCATTAAGTATAGATAAAAATGATCACTTACGTGCTATTTGTTTAGGATTATTTTTTTTTATTGTGGTCATTTACTCGATACCTTACTTCATCTATTCGGTTTCTTTTGTCCATGGCAAGTTCCATAAATAACAACAACTACAACAACAGAAATCTGTAAAATAGACACGAATCATATTTGTCTATGTGTAGGTCTATATTTTCAGAAGTATATACTTGCAATAGTTCAAACATTCAGTGACTTAGATATATCAAATTTGGTATGTGATTTTGCGACTCTAATTGTAGTTCTTTGGAAAATCTTGGTTTTAAATGTTTGGGCAAAAACTGTCAAAAAGGTAAATTCAATTTTCAGATGCTAGTAACCGCATGTTATGCCTTAATCAAAAAAAATCTTCAAAGATCACATGATAAATTTATTAAAAATGGTAAATTCATGCCAAAATTTAATATTTCAAAACTATTTTACACCAATTCCGTGCAAGATGTATATAAAATATACTATGAAATATTATTATTATCATTATAAATCACCTAATAAAATTTTAAATAATTCTTATTCTTTTCATGTCTGTTCAGTTTAAAATAACCCTATTTTGAATAATATCGGTCTGTAAACAAGGTAGCACAAACCATCTTAATGAGTCAGAAGGTGGAGATTTGAGTCGAGATATTTGTATTAAAAGAATAGAATTCTATCCATTTTGATGAATGAATGAATGAAAAATCTTTTTTTTATCATCACGCAAAACATGATACTTCTATTAATAAAACTGTAACAAGAAGAAAGGTTGAAATTTGGTTTATGCAGAAACGGCGGCAGAAATTTGCCGACGGGGAGGTAAGACAAATCCGACAGGGGGTAAGCACAATATCTCTCATTTGGCTCCAAAATAACTCAAAATAGTTAATCTTACATTTAATTAAAGAAAATCAAGTATTATTTAGATTATTTTAATTCAGATACTGTTCCTTGCTTTCCTTACTCATTGTACATTTGTAAAAAAAATGTTGTTATGCGATAACT
Organism: Argiope argentata; assembly: GCA_026289955.1. Lineage (NCBI taxonomy): Eukaryota > Metazoa > Arthropoda > Arachnida > Araneae > Araneidae > Argiope > Argiope argentata. The sequence goes on along the minus strand of JAOUZG010015602.1, from coordinate 11,884,717 downwards.
CATTTACTTGTCGGATATATTGCCACAATAAGCGCAAATTATAAGTTGAATGAACGACTTTCTAATCAAATGTAGGAAATCTGAAGACTTCTTCGGCATTCGTCGCATTGAGCTCATAATGGATTGATCAAAAATTGTAAATAAATGAGCTTATCATCTTTATAGATTATGTTGTCAAAAGTAGTACAACTTATAAGCTGAATGAACGACATTTGAATGAGACGTCTGAAAATCTACTTAACATATGTCTTCGACATCCATTATTTTCAATTTTTAGGTCTATAAAAATTGTCTATGAAAATACGGCATATTATTGATCTACCACCCTATCGAATATTTTGCCAAATATAGTCTAAACAATTCAATCATTAATTGGATATTTCGATTGTTTACAATATATTAATTTCAAGGAGGTTTTTAAATAATCATATTCCATAATGCACAGCTCTCTACAAACCATCTTGAAATGGTGAACATTTTTGGCGACGAAATTCTAAATATCTCACCGACGGTGGGGGGGGGGGGCAAGAGGCTACCGACAGGGGGACAATTGCCCCCCAAGCCCCCCTGCTATCACCACCTCTGGGTTTATGGTTTTATCATTGGAATATTCGATGCGTTTTAAAATGTGGACTGAATGGCTGACTACCTGTCAATTTATCTATTAGAAGGATTCCATTATACCCATTGAAAGGAATTGATTATGTATTAAACCAAAGAGAAGAGTCTGCACAGTTCCTTCAATGCTCTATGAGGCATGACGCAAAACAGGTGATATTGCGAGCAAAAATGAGAAAGCCAAGTTCAACATTTTCTTTTTCGCCGAATTTTATTTACTGTAAATTTTATTAAAATGCATTTCCGCAAAGAAAATGTTAATGCCTGATGTTTTATAAATGCTGATAGTTGTACTTGTGATGATCAATAAGTCATCGTCTGTTTTCTGCAAATATGGTAGGATCTTTTCACGCATCTTTTGTTTTTCATTCGATTGAATAAGGATGGGCAATTTAATTTGCTAAATTTGGGATTCTTTTTCATAGTTTATATCACCGGAATTTCGAATAGAGGTCAGATAATGAGATTTTACGAAGGTAAATCAAAAAGTCTTTGCGCCTTTTTTTTGTAGCCAAAATACGGCTGTGAATACAAAGCGAACGTATACATTCCCAGTAGTGAACTTTCCTCTAACCGTACCAGCCGTATCTACCTTTTGCTCCGATGAGTGGTGTTGATATCAGTCATTTAAGATGGCAGTTGCTCTTCAGACGTCCACAGCTTAGGAGCAGCGAAATGTTATTCGTTTTCTATGGAACAAGTGCCAACGCCCATAGCAATTCACAGGGAAATGCACCCCACGTAAGGGGAAAAGTGTCTCTCCTTCCGAAGTGTTCAAGTGGTGGTGTCTTGAGTTTCAAAAAGGTCGTGAAGACTTACATGAGAATGAGCGTTCATTGGAAGAATCTGAAACACCCACCTTACAGTCCAGACCTTGCCCCTAGTGATTTTAACGTTTTCGGTCCACTGAGGAAGTTTCTGGCAGGACAGAGATTCACATGTGCCGAAGAAGCCAAGAACGCGGTCCGACGGTGGTTCCACAGGTAGCCGGAAGAATTCTACCACAGGGGGATCTCCAATTTAGTGCTGCGATGGGACAATTGTCTGAACCGGTGTGGTGACTATGTGGAGAAATAATTCAAGGTATATAGTACACTAGGTATATTTGTATGTACCTGTTTTTGGCGAATAAAAAATAGACGCCAAGACTTTTTTATTTGCCCTCGTATTTCTTGCTTTCCAGATTTCAATATAATTAAACTCTGATTACACTTGGCTACAATGTTTCAACAGCTTATTTTGTATACTGTATGTAATTTTTAACCCTATAAATTTTAAACCCATATACCTGATTCAGTTTGGTTGTAGTAACCAATCTACAAAGCTTCTTGCATTTTAGTTCATTCATAATTTTATTTAATAGGTATTATGTACAATTTTTACTAGCAGATTTTATTTAAGAAATATTTTTTGGTGAAATGTTAATTGCTCGGGAGGTAAGAACATATGTAAATCATTTTTCAAAATATCCTCACTTTAAAGATTCCAGACTTCAAAATCAATCTATCAAATCATTGATTTCAAGTTTAATATCAAATATAATTTTATTTATATCAACTAATATTTCAATATCAACTATAATTTTATTTATATCAACTAATATTTCAATATCAACCATAATTTTATTTATATCAACTAATATTTCAATATCAACTATAATTTTATTTATATCAACTAATATTTCAATATCAACTATAATTTTATTTATATCAACTAATATTTCAATATCAACTACAATTTTATTTATATCAACTAATACTTCAATATCAACTATAATTTTATTTATATCAACTAATATTTTAATATTTTATATCAACTAATATTTTATTTTACTTTATGTTATTTTAATTCACTTAAAGTTTATTTTATTTTACTTTATTTTACGTTAATCTTTTTAATAATTTTCATGTAATTTCTAATTTAGAAGGAAATTTCGATTTGGAACGAATAAATGATCAATAATTATTCATTAAAATGATTCTATAATATACGAACCGATTGCCACTATGAAAAGAAACCAAAACACAACACGTGGATTTTGTTAATATTGCATTATATATTACCACTTAAAGGGTCCACTTATTGCAAAGGAGATACAAATAAATTATGGCCAAAATTACATAAATATTTATAATAAGTATCACTTGATTGTGCATCTAGCAGACTTAATTGCTATTGCTTCATGTGCTATTAGCGCACTAGCTATGGCAGAAGAAACAGTCCCATAATGAAACGGTAGGGGAGATAATTGCCACGATCAGACCTCACAGAATACACGAGACCTCACCCCGTTGTTTAGAACAAAGCAGACGTGAAAAGAAGAAACTCATACAGGGAGGAATATTGTTCTTTTCCAGATCAAAAAAACGTAAATAGTTCCCAGAAAAAGTTGGTGCAGTCTGTTTAATTACGTACCTCGCGGTGGCAATACTAAATTTTGAAAGAGGGCGAAGGAAACATCATTTTGCTTCGCGTGCGAGGTAGTATTTGCACGTGAGCGGCATCATTCCGAGCAGTGTGGTTCGAATTGCATGGAAAGAAATGGCTTTCCCTCCCCGTTCCAGAAGCCGCTGAGGGGTAGGTGGAAAAAAAATAAGTAAATAAATGATTTATAGAGAAATGTGGGAATGGTTCAAAACACGCGAATTAAGCATTATCATTAAGTTCCCGCCTCGTTGCGATGAAACTGGTGAGGAGGAAGGGACCACGCATCAGTTGAGATTCATTAAAAGAAAGCCTCCCTTTGCTGAAAAATTCCCATATGAAACATCATTATGTATATTTTGGGGTAACATGCTTTTGTCTTTAGTTTGTGGCTGTGGCGCCATCTTGTAATTATTAATAGTAGCATCATTATAAATGTAAAATATATTTTGAAATATACTAAACATAAATATTAGATATGATTATTTTTTAAAAACTGTTTGAGAAAATAATATATTTGCAATTTCACAATTCCATAGTACATTTCCATTGCCTGTTTTAAAGTAGATGATTTCGGAATGCGGTAATAAAAAGACTAATCTACTTCAACACTTGTTTTGGAATTTTGTTTGTTTGTTTTGGTTCATGAAATAAGATGTGTAACGGTTCCTAAAAACTTGAAAGGAGGACTGATGTTCTCTTCTTGTTGTCAAGAACTCAATCAAGTGATGTAATATAATAATAGGACTATATGTATTGCAGTAACATCATTATGTATATTTTTGGATAACGTGCTTTTGTCTTTAGTTTGTGGCTGTGGCGCCATCTTGGAATTATTAATAGTAATGTTATTACAAATGTAAAATATATTTTGAAATACACAAAACATAAATATTAGATAAGATTATTTTTTAAAAAAATTGTTTGAGTAAATAATATATTTGCAATTTTACAATTTCATAGTGCATTTCCACTCCCTGTTTTAAAGTAGATGATTTTGGAATAAGGTAACACAAAGATTAATCTACTATACCAATCGTTTTTGCTTCTTTTTTTGTGGTTCTTTAAATAAGATGTGTAACGGTTCCTAAAGATTAGAAAGCAGGACTGATGTTCTCTTCATGTTGTCAAGAACTCAATCAAGTGATGTAACTAATAATAATAGGACTATATGCATTGCAGCAACATCATTATGTATATTTTGGGGTAAAGTGCTTTTGTCTTTAGTTTGTGGCTGTGATGCCATCTTGTAATTATTAATAGTAATATTATTACAAATGCAAAATATATTTTGAAATATACAAAACATAAATATTCGATAGGATTATTTTTTTAAAAAAATTGTTTGATAAAGTAATGTATTTTTAATTTTACAATTCCACTGCGCATTTCCACTGCCTGTTTTAAAGTAGATGATTTTGGAATATGGTAACAAAAAGACTGATCTACTTTACCACTTGTTTTTAAAAATATTTTGTTGTTGTTAATATTTAATAAGATGTGTAACGGTTCCTAAAAACTAGAAAGAATTGCTGATGCTCCCTTCACGTTATTAAAGGGCGAGAAATCTCATTCAGGTGACATAATATAGCATTAAGATTGTATGTACTGTAGTAATTAATCCAAAACATTTTTACTTTAAAAATACAATAAATGAAAGTTTTTTAATTCTATGAGGGGTGTCGACTCGTATATCAATTAATCGCATATAAATCTCTAAAATTCAAATATTTTCTGAAAATATTAGCATATTTGAGTGGGGTTTGTATTGGCTCGTAGTGATTGATAATCTTTCACGTGCACAACTGCAGATAATGTATTGCCGCTTTTTTTTACAATTCCGCATGTAAGAAACAAATGAGAATAAATATCCTATAAATATATATATATAACAAATGAGAATATTCTTCCTGGTCTCCAAAATAAATTAAAAATTAATGAAAAGAATTTTTTAATGTGTTTTTTTCAATTGATGGATGTATAAAACGTTAATTTGTAAAAATTCCGAGTTCGAATTTTTTTGACTATTACCATTCTTTATCTATATTACGAACACAAATTAAAGAGATTAAAATGGAATCTGCTTTGCATATTTCAATGTATCATGTCAGAACATAATTTCTTGAACGGCCAAGTGCTCGTACAAGTTAAATTATATTTTTATTCGTTTTAATGGTTTCATTGAATGAGTCACTTTAGTATTGGAAACGACACAAAAAACATCATGTTCTGACATGATAACAAGAGAAAAAAGTGAAATAAAATTATATCTTAGAATGGAATGTTTATTTCATCAGAACGCAAAAAAACTAGAGAGCAAATATAAAATATATCTATTTATAAGATATAGAAATTCAGTTTGGATGTAAGACAAGAAATAAAATGTTCGACTGAAAAAAAATACGAAAGCTACACACTATTCGAGTTAATATATATATAAAAAGTTATTTTACTAAGACATATGTTTTGACCCATGCCTTTAAATTATTTTGGTCATGATATCACATTCCAAATAAAAAAGAGAAAATTTATATTTAAAAGAGAAAATTTATATAAGTGAAATACATGAAGAAAGTATAAAACTAACAAATTCTCTCTGGAATGCAGATATATATTTATTATATGTTTTGAAGTACAGTAAAATTAATTCGTGGTACTACGCGAAGTACAGCAGGGCCCATTTTGTACTAAATACGAAGTATAACTCTGAAATTTAATATCAATTTCAAATTTCTTCCTTTCACGATATTATATTTTGTATTTATTGTGTTCATAGACAAATTTTTCGAAAAAGTCATATAATCCTAAAATATTTTTTTTATTTTTGACACAAGGTCTAAGACATCGAAATTTAATAAAAATTAAAGGTCAAAAATAATTTCTCTTCCATCATTATAATCCTAAAATCAATTTTTTTTGGACGCAAGGACGTCTAAAACATGGAAATTTAATAAAAATTAAAGGTCAAAATAATTATTTTTCCTTAATATAATCCTAAAATCATTTTTATTTCGGTCAAAGGTTTTTTAAAACATTGAAATTTAATAAAAATTAAAGATCAAAAATAATTTCCTTTCACTAACATAATCCTAAAATCCTTTTTTTTTTCGGTCGCAAGGAGGTCTAAGACATTGAAGTTGAATAAAAATTAAAGATCATAAATAATTCCCTTCCCCCAATATAATACTAAAATCCTTTTTTTCTGTCACAAGAGGTCTAAAATATTGAAATTCAATAAAAATTAAACGGCAGAAATAATTTCCCTTTCCCTAATATAATCACAAATCTTTTTTTTTCAATCACAAAGATGTCTAAAACATTTAAATTTAATAAAAATTAAAGGTCAAAAATAATTCTCTTCCCCTAATATAATCCTTAAATCTTTTTTTTTTCGGTCACAACGAGGTCTAAAATACCGAAATTTAATAAAAATTGAAGATAAAAAATAATTTATATTGCCCTAATATAATTCTGAAAAAAAAATTGGGTCACAAGGAGGTCCAAAATATGGAAATTTATAAAAATTAAAGGTCAAAATAATTTCTTTTTCTAATATAATCCTAAAATCATTCTTTTTCTGTCACAACGAGGTCTAAAGCATTGAAATTTAATAAAAATTAAAGGTAAAAAATAATTTCCTTTTCCCATACAAGATATCACGATGCTGATTCCTTAAAAACGCGATAAAAAAACTCAATACAAGAAGAAAGAGAGAGAAAAAGAATTAAAAATACTTGCTGATGAATAGAGACTACAAGATTTTAAATAAGACATAAATTTTCTTTCTTTGTAGGAAATACTGAAAAACCCCTTACTCTAGATTTACGCGTGTTACAATGGAATGTTTTATGCCTTAAAAAAAGGATACAAAAAATTCAAAACTCGAGTTATTTTTTATGAATGAAAATCGTATAAAATATGTATTAAAAAAAACGAATGTTGAGGGAAAAAATACCCATGGAGGAATGAGATCAGGGTTCTACAACTTTATTCTGTTCTTCACAATAACAGCACCATTCAACAAAAACTGGGGGAGGGGAGATTTTTTATTCATGCCTGAAAACATTTGAAACAAGTGTCGGGGGAGCGGTTCTTTCGGATGTAATGGGTCATAAGTTTTTAGGACATATTTTTCGCATGGTATCTTGATATACTACTAGCAAGATGAAGATGCTTTAATGTAGCCGAGAACAATATCACAGATTTTCCATTGTGAAAATTTGAATCGTCTTCATTTCAGCTTAGAATTTACTCGGTTGAATTAATTAGAGACCCGATGAAATGCTGTAGCATTTATCTCGAAATTTATCAGTTAACACATCCGGAATAGTTTAAGCTTATTCCTTATTGTAGAAATGTTGTTGAACGGTTGTTGAATTAAAATTGAGTTACATCTGTATTTATTTAGTAAATATAGATTTCCTTGATATGAAGGTCATTTTTTTCTCTTGGATTAAAAAATAGAAGTCGGGGACAAAACGAGTTTATTATAAAAAGTTATATATAAATACGGCTACGTTTCTGGCATTTGTCATATCAGCGGACCAGATTTCCATTACAGCCATTGTTACAAGAGAAATGAACAAATACGGCTAGTTTTCAGTCATTTGTCATATCAGTCATTCCATTACCGCCATCGCTATAAAAGTTAGATACAAATATAGCTACTTTTCAGGCATTTGTCA
>JAOUZG010015602.1:11816464-11856846 GCA_026289955.1 Argiope argentata | reverse complement strand
CAAGGTAATAAATAATAACTCATATAAATATAGGACAAGGAACACAAGCTCTGGTTAGGGCTTTTATTTCTTTTTGTCTCTTACTATCTGTCTTTTACTATATCTCCTAAAATATGCTGCGGATTAGGTAACTTACCATGGATTTTTTCCCTCCCCTTTAAGCCAGTTTGCCTGGATTGTGTAAAACTTCACACTGGTTGACAGGAAGAAATATGTATTATATAATACATGCCTCATCCAAGGTAATCAATAATAACTCATATAAATATAGGACAAGGAACACAAACTCTGGCTAGGGCCTTTCTTATTCCTTTTTGTCAGCCAGGGCACAACCCCTTCACCTCTCAACCCATAAAACGGCGAATAAAGATAGGCGGCAGTATTAGGGGCGCCCCACATCGCAAGAGCCCTTCAATCCCGAAATCTTGCTCCCGCCGGCTCATCAGAGTCAGCCCTTTGCCAATAAAGACGATCGAAAGGGCTAATCTCACAGCGGTTGCCGCAATATGCCCGCACTTAACTCCCACCCTACACAAAATCGCACGATTTCGGAACCGTTTTCGGCTCCGAGGGATGTCCGAAAATAAAAGCACCGAACACTCCTAAAAGAGAGAGGATAAGTGAGATTTTTAAGGGAGTGTTGGGGGCTTATTGTGTTTCACCTGGATGGATTTGGATAATTTAAGTGCACCAGACTTTTATACGTTGAGAATAGTTATGTTTTTATTTCAAAAAGTGGATCTAATCAGGGTTTATAGTATATGTTCGATCAATGCACTTACAATACATTTGATTCTTTAAACATATTATTAAAATAATGGCTTTAGTAAACCAGTGCTGTAAAACAATTTCATTCAGAGTTGTCCTGATAGTAAAGTTTTACAAAAACCGGATGCTTGATTATGAATAAGTGCATTTAATGCATATAACTCAGCTCGGTAAATAGATTTCGACTGTGATGGATTGCGTATTGGAAAATATTCAGATGTATGGATAACAACATCGTCCTTACATGGATGAATATTTGTGATGCACATGCCATGGCTTTATTTCTGACAGATTGAGTGTGTAAAAATGTTCAAATATATCCATCAAACTGGTCATACTGACTTAGAAAATGTATATATTTATTTCAGTAGTAGAATACCGGTTATGAAGGATTGCACGTTGAAAAACTCTTCAAATGTATCCGTATAATTGATCATACTGACTTAGATAATATATATGACTTAGTTCAGTAGTAGAGTGCCTGATATGAAGGATAACATGTAGCAAAATTGGTGATATGTATCCATATAACTGGTCTTACTGACTTAGATAATATGTATACCTTAGTTCAGTAGTAGAATGCCATCTGTGAAGGATTGCATGAAGAAAAAATGTTCAAATGTATCCATATAACTGATCTTACTGACTAATATGTATATCTTAGTTCAGTAGTAGAATGCCGGATATGAAGGATAGCATTTTGCAAAATTGTTCATTTGTATCCATATAACTGGTCTTCCTGATTTAGATAATATGTATGCCTTAGTTCGTTAGTAGAATGTCAATTATGAAGGTTGCATATTGAACATATATTCAAATGCCTCCAAATAGCAGTGTCATGCTGTCATGGAGGCATTCCTTTATGCATATGGCTTGGATCGGTAGAGTGTTTATTTTGAGAGACTACTTGTTGAAAAATGCTCAAATGGATCCATTATTGAATCTTACTGACTGATAATACACACATCTTAATTCAATGGCAGAGTATCGATTGTGAGGATTGATATATATTTAGACGCATCTCTATGATTCTGTACCGGCGTCCTGACATAGCGGTGGCCCGTTTTTCACGTGATCTGGTAATCCTGGACTCGATTCACATAATGGAACACAGAACAAGTATTTCTGAACAGGGCTCGAGTCCCGGTTCAAGCATGGTTGTTCTTCTGTGTTCCATCTGAGAGGGATATGAACGTGCCCCCCACCCACTTGTAAAAAGGGGTCGATCAAGCAAATAACTGGCATAAAATAGTTAGGATACACTTCACCTGTCATACTCTTGGCCCTAGTTGAATCTTCTGAAAAAACAGAAGATGCTCTCTGGACTTAAAATCTCAGGCAGATTTAAGCGGGCTTGTAAAGTGTCATAAGTCACACTACACACACATACCTTTAAATATCATGTATTTTTCTTTTCCTTGTAAAAAGTGTCATAAGTAACAACAACATATTATTGTGTCATGCGATCATATTCTTCAATATTCCTGAAGAATAACCTTCAAATTATTCCTTAAAAAAATATCACCGACTGTCTTGCTGTAAAGAATAAAACATCATTTCTGCTCTATACTGTTCAGCTGCTTTATACTGTGTGGTATGCAATCAGCTAATAAGAGAGTAGTATATGTTTCCAGAAACTCAATTAGGTGGATGATCTGCCAACTTAACAATCTTAACTTAACAACTTAACAATATATATATATATATATATATATATATACGCTGCGGATTCTAGGCATTAAGATAATATTATTCATAACTGACTCAAATGGCAATTGGAACCATTGCTCCAGTGGCTGGATAAGAATCGGCGCAGAAAGGATGTAAGTGTCTAAAAGTCAGTAAGTTGATAAAGGTGTAAGTAATATAATCATTATCGAATGGTATTCTTGAAATTTTACATTCTATTAAGGTATAAGTACGAAAAATAATTTCATATTAATTCACTAAATATAAGCTCAAAACTTAAGCTGAATGTCAAGCTCAAAACTTATCCATATGCTTTCTACAAAGATAAAAGTATAAAAGATAATTTCACATTAATTCAATGATTGTACATGCGTTAAATTTAAAACTTATTCATATGCTTTTTAACTGAAATTTTGATTTCTCCAAAAATATAATTACAAAATATAATTTCATTTTCAAAATATAATTTTACAAAATATAATTCAAATGAATATGCATGTGCTAAGCTCAGATTGTCCATATGTTTTTTTAACTGAATTTGGCTTTCTACAAAAATAAAATTACAAAAAAAATAATTTAATTTTAATTCAATGAATATACATGTGTCAAGCCTACAGCTTATCTTTATCTTTTTTTAACTGCAAAGAACTTTGATTTAACTAAATTAAATGGATTTTCAAAACCTAAACGGAATAAAACGGGATCTGCAAGCTTATAAATTGCTATATTAAATCTGCCGCACAATGAATGCATTTGCTATTTTTCTCAGCGAATTTAAAAGAGCGTTTGCCAAAAACAGTAAACAAATGAATAAAAGGTGCATAAACAACAAAATGAATGCATATTCCGAGATCCTTAAAAAGTTGATGAAATGAAAAACAAGCAACCCACCTACCTCTCAAACAAAAGCATCATTTAGAGGCACCGGAACATCACTTAGGAGAATATAGCCTCTGTACGCTGGAGAAAAATGGAGGAGTCATAAAACTCGGCTTTCTTTTTGAATCAAAGAAACAAATAAGCGTGAAAAATGCGGGAGTTCAGCTGGAAATTGGTGAAAAATGATTAATCCGTAAAACAGCATAAAATGATTTTGTTCTACATCAACTCCCCGTTTTAAAGAGATGCTCTTGTTTCACTCGGCGTCATTTGTTTTGCATAAATAACCTCACCCTTCAACACAACATTCACAAACGGCGCGTTGTTGATTTTTTTACCATCTGCGTTTGTTTATGGACTTGGCGAAACGGGTAATTATTTTTCTTTGCATTGTTTTTCGTTTCCTGTGCGCTTCTACTAACAGGAAAAAAAAAGGGGGAAGAAATATGAAGCATAAATTCAAAAATCGCGCGCTTAATCCCCATTTTTTAGCTATTTCTTCTCCTCGATTTTCTTTGGGGAGTTCATTTTAAATTAAAAGATGTTTCTCTCATTAAATCATGAAAAAGCTGCGTAAATGAAAAAACATCTTTTCCTTAAAAAAAAGTGAAATGGAAAATGTGGTAGAGCATCTTAAAATACTATTGTTTCATGGAAGTTTTGATAAACACCATTTCTCATTCTTCTTAATTGCCTTAACGGATGTTTTAAATTCTGCTTTAACTATTAAATGACCTAACTGAATTTCCATTATTTAAGAAAAGAAAAATATTTGGCGAAAGCTCTTCGATTACCAAAATTGATTTAAAATGTTTGATGTAACTTAAAATACATGAATGAGATTTAAAATAATTGATGTAACTTAAAATACATGAATTTGATTCAAAATGCATGATTATATTGGTTTTATATCAAATTAACACATTGATGGAATTCTGCATTAATACATGACTGTGGCAAACGAAAAGAAAGGTATATATATATATGCAGAGTAAATTACTTTCATTTTCGCATCAGATTGGATCTTTTAAATTAGCACACCAAAATTCAATTTAATTTCAAACATATTCAATAAATTTCTATTCGATTAAAAACCGATGTTAAAAACACCAAATTATAGAAAACTGCGAAATGAAATTAAAATCCGATATAAGCTAATCATATAAAAATTATCGAAAAACCGTTAAAATGTGATTTTATAAAACTATGTTGATAAAAATTAAAATGATTTTTAAAATATAAGAAGTGCTAAGATAGGAGATCTTGAATTAATTTCACTTGCCATCTCAGTTCAATTAGAAAATAATAATAATAATAATAATAATAATTTAATATGGGGTAAAAAAGAATAAATCTGAATTGGTTAAATCATAAATTGCCTGCTTTTTTCATCTAATTAGATGACATATTTCCTTGTCGAGATTGTTCTATTATACTGCTTCAGTCGAGAATCCATAGAATACTTGAGGTATTTGGGGATTATATGTAATATTTGTACCGCACTGTAGTATTTTTAAGTGATTTAATTTTATCCTATAACTTGTATCAAGAGGAAAAAGAGTTCATAGCATTAAATAAAAGCATCGTTCTATTACTAACCGCCATTACAGGAGATAATTTCCATCTGAAAGCAGGGACTTCTTGAGCACTAAAGACTTCTGTAGTTAATTGTGCGGAATCACGCTTATGAAACTAATTAATGTAAAGAACTTTTCGTAAAATCACAAAAAATATGCCTGCCTAGTGATCTGGACGTCCCGGGTTCGTGTATCGTTTCGGGCATGGTTTTTCTTACTATCATGGTATATCTTACTATTCTTCTGCGTACTATCTGTAAGGGGTGTGAATACGCTCCCCTTCAAAAAGAAGGTATTCAAGAGAGTATGATGAGTCTGTAGCCAAGTCGTTCTAAAAAAACAAGAGACGCTCATTCGGCTTAAAATCGCCGACAGCCGTCAACGACCTTATCCATTAGTAACAACAACAACAATAAAATACAAATTATTGTTTATGTTTTCTTGCAGCAATAGTATTTTTTATCTATAAGTTCAAAACTCGGAAATTATTGAATGACATATACCTTAAAAAAACCATGATATTAAAGAATATAAAGTTTAAAACATTTGCCTACGAGAAAATACATAAGAAAGGTACTAAAATTGCAAATGTTGTAAATGATTTGCCAATTCTCTTTCTTTAACCCCTTAACTGGTTTATTTTCCTTACTATCTAATAAGATGACACCTTCTATTTTGGGAATATTTTCTTATTTTGATTCAAATGGAAATCCATGGAATACTTGGCTTATCTACGTATTCGAAGTCATTTTACTATTGAATTATCATTGTTATGAATGATTTTTTTTTGTACAACTATCAAAATTCGATAAATCGTTGCACGTACGGCGTACGGGCAAATCGGTTAAGGGGTTAAAATGGTTGAGTTTTTTGCACGTTTACTGTACAAACAAGATTTACAAATAACGATGTAATCGAATTAAAATGCAATCGTAATTTTTTTTTTCATTTTAATTATAAAGTATTTGACTTCCGTCGGACAACGATTATCACGAATCTCTCTATTCTTGAGCTAAAATACATTTTGATATATTTTGTTTGTCTATTTTGAAATTTTTACTTTAATCACATTGATTGACTTTTTAAGCATCGGAATTGAAGGGGGAAAAAAACCATATAATCCATTTACATTTTTTCCCCTTCTGTCACCACTATTATCAAAGATTTTACAGATTTATAATTTTATAAACATAGTAAATTTAGAAAATTTCTGTTAATTTGTAAAAAAATATTTAAAAATCTACATTGTGATCAAAGTTTTTGTGGCACATGCATATTCATATAATCTTCTATGGTTAGCTTCTCAAATTTTTATTAATGAAATACGAGAGGTGAAGCACTTTGGCAGGATTTATTAAAATTTTTCAGACGCGTCATTGAAAAAAATATTTGAATATGCCTGCATACAAAAACCATGATGTCAAGAACAGCGAAGCGTTCATATTGCGAAAAAAAAAGACTATTTCCACAATATTTTGCTCATTTTCCGTTTTTAATTTTAATCATTGTTCATATTTCTAGACAAAAACATAATTTATAGAACTTTTTCTAAAGTACTTATTTCTTAGAAATTTTAGCAGCTAGTTCTTCGTAAAAATAATGACGATAATAATGAAACAAACTTTTTCTGGAAATTTCATAAATACTTTTTCTCCATGGCGCCATTTTTTAAAAAATAAATAAATACATGTCTTTTTCTTCGCGGGTGTAAATTTTTCCTAGAATTATAATAACCTTAAAAAACATCCCCTAAAACTTCGAAGGAAGAAAGAACCTTCAAGCATTTTTAACAAAGTATACATCTTAAACGAATGCCTCAGAGGCAAAAAAAGGATAAAAAATGACCTCTTTAAGCGGCAAAAGGGGCAAAAAAAGGTCACCAAAGTATTGCCTATCGTTAGAATAATAGAGGACGATCACCGCAAGACCCTTATTAATTCCAGAATTAAGTAAGCGAGGCCAAGATTGAAGCCTTTTTACCCCAAGATAAGCCAAATTAATGCAGACACCGTGTTTAATTACATTCATTAGGCTGAGGCACTAAGAAGCAAAGGCGCAAATGTGTCCAAGTTGCGACTTTTTTTTTGGCGACGTTTTCCCCCCTTTTCGCTTTTGCTGCCCCCCATGACGAAACTTGACAACGAAAACTACACTCGAGGGGTTAATTGTTGTGACAGAGTGACAAGTTACGAGGCTAAAAGTACTTTAAATAAATTAGCTGATAATGAGAATTAATATTTAGAAAATTAGGAACGTTTATTGGAAGGAAGGTGCGGAGTTTTTTTTTTTTTCGACGTCTGAAAAACGAAGAAGAGAAAGTAAGAAAAAAAAAGGCCATAAAACAAATCTTTAATGACACTGTCGCTTTTTGACCTGAATGCAACAAAGGTCAACAGGTGGTTTTATACAACAGTTTGCGCCGCTCTTTTCTTCGAAAATATTGGAGGTATTTTTATATTTTTTTGGTACTGTCTTTTGGGGAAAAATCTTGGTAGTATTTTCTTTCACTGCTTAAGAATACCGCCATTGAATTTAGCATTTTGTGTAAGAGAAGGTAGATGATAAGATATTTTTCTACCACCACAGGCTCAAAAGTGACTCAATACTCGGCTTTAAATAGTGATTAGAGTATTAATCGTTGGAATTTTGCAGATATGAAAGACCAAATTAAGAATTCAATGTATCTTTTTAGGGGTTTTCTTACCATAGGGTAAAACTCTATTTAAGTTTGTTATAACTAATTTCTGATTTGAATCAACACAAAGGCTTTTAGGGACTAGGGACATGGACGACACTTAAACTGGCTGTATTTCCGCTGACTTTCACGATACATTAAAGCAAAAAAAAAATTGATCCTCAACATTATATTTAAAACTTAGCAAACTTTCTTATAGGATGAATTTTGTTGGTAGCTGTTTCGAATTTCGGAACATTTCATATTATTAGAAAGCTCTCACTATCAAGGCACAGCGGGATATTCAGGGAAGAAGGACTTATTATCTATCTTAAAGTTTCCAAAGCTGAAAGCTTAAAACTTAGCAGGGTTTCATATAAGATGAAATTTGTTGGTAGCTTTTTCGACTTTCGGAACGTTGCATTGATAGAGAGCTCTCACTATCAAGGCACAGCGTGATATTCAGGGAAGAAGGACTTATTATCTATCCTAAAGTTTCCATAGCTGAAAGATCATTCAATCATAAGAGACACAAAATAAGATCTCTCAAATGTTATGGAATACAATTTAAAAGGAATTAAATTTTCAATATTTAAATCTGGATATGATGAATAGCTCAAAAATAAAACCACTTAGAAATCTAAAGATCTATTGACGGTTAAGATCTATTGACGGTTAATATTCTATTTAAGCAAGAACTGTTTTACGGTTTCATTCCACAATTAAGGAATGATATAGTTAATTATACTAATCACCACGGCAGATTCTGTGACTTCTTTAATAATAGTACCATATATTATAATGATCAGATAATATATACAAAAGGAAAAACAATTTAAACTATTTGATTCAGAGTAAATAGCAGAGTCGTGGCCGAAATCATGGAGAAGACAGGTTGAATTTTTAAGTTCTTTTTATTCCATCAAAGGAGCAGGCATTATTTACACATTTACATTCAGGTGACGTGCACAACACAGAGCGGCACAACACGGAATGACGAAAAAGCTGATAAAATTTTTATCCTACTGAATATATACCTTTAGATTTTAATAGGGATATTTTGCGCATGACAATCACATGCACAGCTCGTACAAGGGAATCATAGGGATCTTTTGACGGAATTTGCTAATATGGCTAATTTCAGTCCCCATTATCCCTGGACATAAATACTGTAAAATTTTGGAAAGCAGAATATTTTTTATAGTGCTTATAAAAACAGATTTCGATGGGGATTTTCATGACACACGCATAAGAGGGAAGAAAAATACAGGGATCTTTTTAAAGATATTTTGTTTAGGTCAGCAATTTTCATTTCTTACAAGGAGTGTGAGAAAGTAACCGGAGTCTAGCTGTTTCAGCAATTCTGTTGAATTAATTAATTAGAACAAGTGTAATGGATCAGGAAATAAGAGAATATTTTAGAATGATATTATTACTGGCTAAATTAAGATAGAGCTTTGGAATTTAATTAGGATTAAAATTTAGAGTTTAAAATATCATTACATATATATGTGTGTGTCAGTTTTTCATTTTATTTTTATTTATTTATTTTTCGTATTGGATATCAGCAGAAATAGCCGGATAAATATCACCCAGCTGTTGATCTTCGGAGATTCCAATCACAGAAAAGGAACAAAGAAAATTTTACGATACTCTATCATCAATGTAAATTCTGTAGCTTCCCAAACCATTGCACAACATAATAGCCAATCGAAATTCCCTGATAGTCATAGATATCCGTGACACATTTATCTTTTATTGTGTCAGCTGCCAGCAAAAAAACAAGTCTAGGTATTTTCCTGGTCATCGAAAAGTTCAATCAATGAGCCTGGTCACAACAAAAAAAAATCCCTCTTAGATAGATAAGAACCAGCCAGCGCAAAACAACAATAAACGAATTTCAAATATTTCCTCGCCAACTGTAAAGAAACCCACGGAACAAGAGAATCGACCTTACTAACATCTCAATCCCCAAGACGAAGACGTTGGCCTGTCACATCTAGGTTTCAAATCGGCGGCATTGATAATAAAAGAGCGAGATCTTGTTCTCCATTCTCAACCCGACTTTATTGCTGGTGACAATATTGTCCCCCTCTGCAGTTCACAGCCCTTAGACCTATTTTACATTCCGACGAACCCATATCTCCGATTGGAGACCCTTTCAGATCCAACAGGCAGAAAATCGAGGTTGTCATGTCTTTAACGAACCGTGCACCCCTTTTAAATTTCCAGACCGAAGACAAAATCCCCGTCGGCGGAGATCAAAGGCAAACTACCGAGTATTGAGACAGGGGTGGTCTATGCAAAGTATCTGGAGACCTACCTACCTTCTCTGCTAACTCGCTACTCCCCCCTACCTGCATTCGTTTCGGTTTTACCCATATTGGTTGTTTAAAGGTTGCCGCTAAAATGATGGCAGAGAGATTCGAGATGTTTTTAAACTGAATATTCAGTCTTTTCTTCCATAGGATAAAAATGGATTTCATACCGATTGTTTGTTTGAAAAGACGCTTTATTTTAATATTAAAAGCTTGTCTCAAAATAAATGTGTAGAAGAATTTCTCTGGGTGCGGACATTTTTAATATTAATTAATGACAATGAAGCTTTGAGACAATGATTTTTTTCTCTAATTGTCCAGTTAAAAATATTTTAAATATCACTATCCAATCCAGTTTATATGGTTATTCGAACAAAATTTTTGTTTTAAATTAATGAGGAATGAGGATCTTTTTTTAAAAATCTAAATAATTATAATATTTTCTTAGTTAGATACTTCGGGTGATTTCATTTTCAACAAAAAAGATTTAAAAGGATACCTTATTCTTAAAATAAGTAAAATAAAAATGAATAATAATAATAATAATAATAATAATAATAAATAAAATAACTTAAAATAATAATAATAATAAACAAAATAATGTAAAATAATAATAATAAATTAAATAATGTAAAATGATAATAATAATAAATAAAATAATGTAAAATATCAATAATAACAAATAAAAATAATAATAATGATAACAATAAATGTATTCATTACGTGTGCTGATATTTAGTAAATTCTAATTTTTGTTGTAATACAAATATTCCGTTCAAAATTATTACTGTTAATATAATTATTACTGCTTATTTTACTTGCCTAGCATTATTACTGTTTTCTTATTAAGAGGATTGACTCATTTATAAAAAATTATTATTTTAACACTATTAATTTATAACTTTTTTATTATTAATTTATTAATATTTTCTATTATTATTACTCATCTATTATTATTTTTACACTATTAATTTAAAATTTATTTATTATTAATTTCTATTATTATTACTCATCTATTATTATTTTAAAGCTATTAATTTATAATTAAAGTTATTATTTTTTAGAATTTATCAACTTTCAAAACGGATTGGACTTTTCAACATCTCTCTTTCACTGATTAAATTAATTTTAAAATGTAATTTATATTTCAACAGAAATGAGATGAAATATTTCAGCTATATTGAAAACTAGAATAAAAATTTAACTAAAATAAATTGCTCTGCAGGATTTGGAGAGAATCTTTGAAGCAACAGATTAAAGATGTTCAAACACAAAAGGGAATGTGTACTAGTATATGAAAGATTTTTATAAGATTTTTTTGGAATTGAAAGCAATCAAATACGTTGTACAGAAGATCTGATGTGAAAGTCAAAAAAGAAGCCGATTAAATAAGAAGATTCTCTTCCCCAACTAAACCGATAATTCTCAGAGGATTCCACCCCTTCTTGAAGCTGCTACAAAAACTTACAACAAAATACTTAAGAAACAAACAAACAAAAAAAGGAATACTTAAAATACAGTACATATATAGATATAGATATAGATATAGATATAGATATAGATATAACATTTTGCATTACATTAACTCGTTAACTCGTAATCCTAAATTATCAACTATCATATCATTTTTGTAATAGGGTTGCCAACATTTTACTGCATAAATAGTGGTAAATTCAAATTTTTTTTATTTAATTCAAATTTTGAATTAACTCGTTGTTCAATCACATAATGTTCCATTTTATTAATCCTAAATTATCAGTTATCATATAATTTTTAATAGGGTTGCCAGCATTTTACTGTATAAATGGTGGCTAATTCAAATTTTGTGTTAATCTTTTTTTTTTTTTTGCATAGATATTTTTAACTTTTAATGTGAATAACATGTGGAAACGCAACAGAAATAGATGGTTTAATAATAAACTAATAATACAGCAATTATTAAGCATTTTCAATTTTTTCATAATGTTTGTATATTATAAGTAAACTTTTGATATACAGCGAAGTTTTTATTCACAACCGACTCCTATATTCAGTTCGGAATTTCAAAAAGGAAATCACGCGAAGAAATGTATATTCCGAAATACACCGAAGAGAAATAAGCCCCTATTCTCTGAGAAGGGAGAGAGGGGGAAAGAATGAAGGAAATAGAACGGAGAGAAATCGAGACGGGGATGGAGACATTTTTATCCCCCCTCCCCATCGTTCTAATCGCCCTTAGGCATTACTTCACGCTGAGTATTGTACTACGCCTTGTCAAACACGAAGGTGCCCATGTAATCCCAGTCGTTTCTGGATTTAAAGTTGAAGTATGCATATAGAAAAGGGGAGGGGTGGGGGAGATAGACATTTGAACCACCGCATGTCGGTAGCTATAGCCCCCGGGTGTGCTCGAAAAAATACGTTGTTGAGTATCGGATGCAGAATGAGGGAGAGTGCAAATTGGAAGGGAGAAGAAGAGGAAAAAAATGTGTCACATGGCTTCTGGGAGATATGTTTGTAAAAGTCTTAATATTTATTGAGATAAGAGTTTCTTATTATCTAAATGCGAAATCAGAATTAAATAACAGAGTGAAAGTTACGAGGGAAGAATTGTATTCGTTTTTCACTGAGGGTCAGAAAAGAAGCGATTACTGCTAGAAAAAGAAAAGCGCAAATTCCAAAAAGAAAAAAACTGCTAGATTACTGTTAGATGTTAAATTTGAAGATATTTTGTTATAATAATGATAGAAACAGGTATATTCTTTTTATTAAAGAATAAAGATAGGATTAAATAATTGTGCGAAAATTAATATGCAGATGATTCAGAAGTGTGATTAAAAAATATTTCTGAACAGAAGCAGTAATATCGAGAAAATTAAAATGCAAATTGGCTTTAAAAAGAAAGAAAACGAAAGGAAAGTCTGCATTCTATTACTAATGGTTTTACATGTTTGCAAAAATTCTTTATTTAAGGGCCCTTTTGTTATCTAAAAACAAAGCCGAGATTAAATAACTGCGTGGAAGTTAAGATGAGGATCATTTAGAATTGTAATTCTTTTTCAAGGATTTCTGCAGAAGTAATCATTGCTGAGAAAAGAAGGGCGAAAATTGGAAAGAATGGGGGGGGCATGCTACACCCGACAATTTGTTTTTAAATTATCTAATATTGGTGGAAACAGGATTCGTCTTTTTTATTAAATAAATATAAAGTGAGTTTAAAATTAACCGCATGAAATTTTAAATGAAGACTTCTGTTAACGCTTTGGTAAGAGTCTGATCAGAAATGATCATTTCAAGAATGATGGCAATGAATAGGACAAATTTGTTACGCAACTTACAATCTATTACAGTTTCGTAAATTATTATTTATTGAAAATATGAAAATTCATATTTGTTTAAGAAATTTATATTTGTATTTATAACACAATAGTGTACTGCTCGAAAATTGATAATTGTGTAATAAATACAAATTTATAACACGCATTTGTGTTATAAATTTGTATTTATAATTTATTTGTATTAAAGTATAAAGATACTTTTTTCTATAACATTTAATAGATTTGCCATTTGAATTAAAAATGAAACAAACCTCATATCGTACTTTCAACCTTGGCAAAATTACGTAAATGAAAGATTTGATGAAACCAATAAAAAAAAATTGAAATTCAATATATTCAAGCCTTTTCTCGACTACCATAAACGGACATACATTTTATTTTATGTATTATTATTTATTTCATTTTTTAAAATCGTGATAAACGATTTGATACATGACTTGTTTCTAACAATAAAAAATATAAAATGATAAATAATCAATTTAAATAAATTAATTACTTAAAAGACAACAGAGTAATAGGTATTTGAATGCATTGTTCAAACCATTTCTTTGACTATCATAAACAACAAACACTTTGTATTTTATGTGCCAATTATTTACATACTTATAATATTCAATGTGTTAAAATAGTAATAAGCGATTTGACATAAGTCCTATTTCTAGCGTTAATGATTCATGATGGGCTTATATAAGCTCATAATTTAAAAAGATAAAGATAGGAATTTTGAATTGATTGCTCAATCCATTTCCTGATTATCATAGGGATTTTGTACTTTATGAGCCAATTATATACTTGTACTGTATCATTCAATGTATTAAAATAGTAAGAAACGATCTGATGTATGGCCTGTTTCTTATATAGTTCAGTGCATAAAGAAGGATCTGAATTTTCGTGTCAAAGCAGATGATGTAGCATACTCTGTGAGGAGGATGAAAGAGTGAAAGGTTGAGCATGATGCACAAAATAAAATATGTAAAACTTCCTGAATCGTTATTTGCGGCATCGATTCCTTCTGGGGCTCTTGTTTCATGCATTGTTTGAAGAAGTTATTTCTTAGAATAGACACTAACAGCAAATGGGGTGTAAGTCAGCTTGTCTATACCAAGCAATCGTAGCTTCTTTTTTTATAGACTAATGTTAAGTGCTTTATTGAAAAATATATTCCTGTTTCATGCTCGTTACTTCAATAAAATAATGGAAATAAAATAAGTCCTGAAAAAAATTATATCAGAGCACTGATATAAGAAAAAAAATGTTTTCTAATTTAGAGCGTTGATAACAAATAAATAACTAAAGATTTTAATTGAATTAGATTCCAATTTTTTAAATTATATAACCTAATATTTAAATGTATGAATGCCGCCTTTCTGGCAAAGCGGTAGCGGTTCTACCTCGTGTTCTGGGAGTCAAGGTTTAAGCGTGGTTCTTCTGTGTGCTATCTGTGAGGTGTGTGACTGTGCCCCCTGTAAAAAAGGGCTTTGAAAGCAAATGTGGTGAGCGTGTAGCTAAGTCGTACTCTTGACCCTAGTTGGCGCTACTTAAAAAACAAGAGACACTCCTTTCGGCTTAAATCTGCAGCTGTATCATGAGGGTGCTTGACCATAAGCAAGTGCCATAAGTAACAACAACTTATTTTAATTTAATTGGGATTCTAATCTTTTCTATTATATATCTTAATATTTAAATGTATGAATAGAAATTTTCAATATGTATGAAATGATAAATATGTACGAGTGGTAAAATTTGCAATATGTACAATATGAATAAATATGTATGAATGAAAAAAAATTTCAATATGTACGATATGAATAAATACGTATGAATGAAAAAAAATTCTATATGTATGAAATGAATAAATATGTATGAAGTATAAATATATGTATTTTAAATCATACTCCTCTGTTTAGTAATAACTTGTGGTTTATTCATTAAATAAAAAGAAATGTTAAAGATTGTAACATATTCTTTAATGGTCAATTCCGTGTATGAATTACCGCGTATAAATTATTTTACACCTACATTTATGTAAGCTCTTTCTAACAATTCCCCTTGGAATACTTCTTACATATTTTTCAATGATTCGCACAATTGCATTCAGAGTCGAAACTTATATCGACAGTTTAATTTAACGCTTAGTTCTGCTTGACGATTTATTATTTATTTTTCAAATCATACTCATAATTATGTTTAGTTGAAAACCGTAGTTTAATCGTTGAATCAAGAAAAAGTTAAAGGTAAAAAACATATTCTTTATGTTTGTTTATGAATTACCATAATTATATGCTAATTAATTATGGTAATTATACATATAATAATGATAATTATATGAATTACCATTATTATATGTGTATGAATTACCATAATTTTAAATTTGCAAATAGAGTTTAAATGAGTTAAAATGTAGTAGCATCATAAGTTATTCTTTGATTCAAAAATTATATTAATATTTCATTTGTTCGCGAGACTCTTAGTTCAATTGATGTAACAAAACATCTCGAGTTAGAAAACACTAATTTCATTGAAAAAGGGACAAAATAATTTAAAGATTACGAATCCATGCATTAGCGTAATTAAAGATTAGAATCCATACAATACATATACTTTCTAAAAAAAAGTATCCGTTTAGCTTTAGAAGTAGAATTTAGCTAATAGAATTTATAGGTATGAATTTAATTTATTAATACTTTGAATTACTGATATATCCGTAATTACAAAAATGGTTTACTCTTAACACAGAAGTATATATAGGGTATTTACCATTGTTTTATAACTTAATATATTATTCACTTTATAAACATGAACAACACAAGAAAAGTAACATGACATGAGTGCAGTTGCATAATCTTCATGCCAGATTATAATTTTTCATAATGTCATAAATTAGCTTGATAAAAATGTCGTAAAATGTCAGAATAGCTTTTAATGTCATAAATATTCATTATCTGCTTTTACGCATCACTGTCACATTCAGAAACCGTTAGAGAACTTGAAAGCAGAAATTTTGACTCAATGCATTCGCTTTATGTAAATGGCGCAGTATGGCCAAATATGGCTTTGGGGCCATAAAACTCCACAAAACCAAACCAACCCACTATGTAAACGCATGTAATAAAGTAGCAACAAATTTAGAGAGTTGTGATCAATGTGAATTCTTTTATATTCTTAATGATCACATTGATTATAATAATTTCAGTGCAAATAAATTAACAACTCTATGGAGAATAAGCAAAAATATGTATAAGAATTTTTTAAATTAATAATTAGAACTTCAAAAAAATTGAAAGGAGAATATTTTTTTTCTCTCAATTGGACTTTAATACCTTTAAGCTTCAATTTATTAATACCTTTAAACTTGTATTCTTTAAATAAATTTCGTGATATGAATGTCACTCACTCAATGCCCGCAATTACCCGCAGAATGCATCGTTATGCAATAAACAGATAAAATCGAAGGAGAATAATCGTTGTGATGCGTCTGAATAGAAGTTCGAATCTCTATTTATTTTGTACTATTTTGTTCATTTATATACTTGTAAAATAATATAGCTTAATACTAAAACTACTGAACATTCATAATAATGTTATATTTCATTGGTATAAATTAAAACGAAAGCTTTCTGGCACAGATGTAGCGCGTCTTCCTAGTGTTCTGGGAGTCCCGAGTTCGAGTCCCGGTTAGAACATCGCTGTTCTTCTGTGTGCTATCTTTGAGATTGTATTCCCTGTAAAAGGGGGTTGTGCAAGCGAATGTGATGAGTTTGTAGCTAAATCATATTCTTGGCCCCAGTTGGCACTACTTCAAAAACAAGAGAAGCTCCTTTCGGCTTATATCTGCTGCTGTATCAGCGGGGGGCTTGTACATAGGTAAGAGCCATAATTAACATCAACATAAATTAAAACAAATATGCCGGTATCCTGGCCCAGAAGTAGCTTCTCTTCCCCGTGATCCAGGCGTCAAGGGTTCGGCCATGGTTGTTTTTCTGTGTTCTATGTGTAAGGTGCATGAATGCGCCCCTCCCCAGTAAAAAGGAGCTGTGCAAGTGATGAGTGAATAGCTCTCTCATCTTGTGAAGTTGTACTCTGGGTAGTAGTTGGTGCTACATCAGTTCTAGAGACGCTCCTTTCGGCTTAAAACTCGTTGATGCCTAGGCAAGTGCCATTAATCACAACAACAACAGAAACAAATATTAAGGTAAAATTACAAAAAGATGGAATAAAAACATTTAAAAATTTATTCCCCCTGAAGACTTTATCAAGGGTCACCTTCAAGCAGGGATTAAAACCAGGGATTTTTTCTATGCGGGTTATGGTTTTCACCAATTATTGTCCCTTCTCATAGGTACTTTATAAGTTTCAGGTTATTTAAAATTTATAGAATTGCAGAATAACAAAAAAGGATAAAATATATAATTAATTATTATCAGATCTATGAACAATATAAAACAAAACTATTCTTTACTAGACAATGGCAGCAAAAATTGAAATAATTTCAAAGTAAATAAGAATAATAATAGTAAAGACATCCAGATGGTTAATAAAGAAATTACTAAACGTTTTAATCTTAAAATGTTAATAGATAGCTTTTAAATAAAGTTTAAATGAAATCTGCTATCCATATTTCTATGTATCACGTTATAGCCTAGTTCATTAAACGGCCAAGCACCACGTGCTCATGCAAGTTGAATTACATTTTTATTCCTTTTAATTGTTCCATTGAAAGAGTCACTTTATTATCGCAAACGATCCGAAAAACGTTGTCTCGCATTTATTGTTTAAAGAAATTATCACATTTCCTATTTATTTCATTTCATATAATCACGTTCCCAAAAGGACATTTTTCTATGTTTTATTTGCTGTAGTCAGTAAACTATTCTTTTCAATCAGAGCTTTTGTAAACGCCATGGCATTACGTTATTAGATGTTGATTTTTTGAGATACTCGTGCAAATAATAAAATTTCAATTTTTCGCCTACGGATTTTTGTTGACGTCTAAAATCTTATCCCAAGAACAACATCATGTCCTGACATGATTAAAAAAGAATATAGCAACATTCACAAATATCTGAAAACTCTTAAATTATTAATGGAGGGATATGAACACAGAATAATTAAAAGAACAAAAGTAAAAACAGTCACATCTATCCATTATAGGCATCAAATTTTCTGAAATACAAAATCTTTCTTGAAGAAAAACCACTTTTCCTGTAAAACACCATCTTCTTCTTGGGAGCTAAAAAATTCAGGGGAGACCAGAAATCCGTACGAGTTTTACGTTCTAGAGATGGGAGATTCGATTGACATATCACATGCGGTTTCTTCCAATCCTCAATATTTGATGCTCATCTCCCAGGGAATTTATCCATCCAATTCTTGGATTATTGAAGAGTTTACTTATATACTCCACAGTCCATTTTGGATTTCTCGTTTAATCCGAAGGGCTTGTGTGTTCATTGATACATTACTTATGAGATATATTTAACAATAAATATGATATAAATATGTCAAGTTGCTGTTTTTAGAACAGAATAGTAGTTTATTTTGCTCCTATCACGTATTATAAAACAAAAATTAGAAATTGTAAAATTATATTTGCATATCAGCTTTAATATTAAGGACTGTTTAATTTTTAGCATTCTGGATTAGTTATTTAACGAAAAATATCATTACGTGTATACAAAATAAAAATGAAGCCAGTTTTATCCATTAGGCAATCTTGGATAACCATCTATAGGCATATTATTAATTAGTGCTTATTTAATAGGCCTGATACTTTTTTTTTTCAAACACTTCATTTACAAAGCTAATGTAAATGAAGTTCATTTCTCTTAATAAATATTAAATTTCATTAGATAATTAATCTTAATATTAATGAGAAATTGATTTTAATGTATGGAAAAAATAATTGTGTACAAGATTAATACAAGATTAAGAGACATCTTATTTATTAAACATTAATTTGAATAATATAAAAACTCATTAATTTTCCATTTGATATTTGTTTGAATTTTTCTATGTATAATTGTGAGTGTATATTTATAAGAAGCGCGTGATTTTTCTCCCTAGGATCTTAACATTGCCCTTCATAAAAAGTGTATTTAATACATACTGCAACCCCCCCAAGGGTCATTTCGAAATGAGGATGAGATGCTTTCGGTATGGTGGTTGGATCTCGCCACCCTGATGGGTGCGCTAATAGGTGGGGAAGGCTCCTTCCATCGATGACGGGACGTACTTCCAATGGGAAGGATTGTACCGTTACCGGTGATGGCCATTAGGAATCAACCACAGTTCCAGCCAGTGTTGGTGTTGCAGCGATCCGGTCATTCAGCGCTAGTAGTTTAAATCCAAGCGCCCTCAGGAGTGTTGGAGAGACTGCATTCCTTCTGATGTACACTTCATATACACTAGATTATTTAGTTTTCTTTAAATTAAAGCAAAATTTTGGAGAAAATTTGGAATATTGTTTTCTATTTGAAAGAAATCAAAAAGAATAAAAACAAAAATATCATGATATATTTTTAATATTTTCGTTTAATTTTATTTGTTTCACGTTCGTAAATATAATGCTTTCTTAATTAAGTTAGTCTTTTCTTTTTTTTCTTTTTTTTTTTACTCATTTTGAAAATTTATTCACATCTATATTTATGATAAAAAATATATTTAATTTTAATATTTTTGGTAAATTATCAAGGATATGAATAAATTAATTAAATTTGGACCGTACTTATGGTGACGTTCAATAATGAAGAGAAAAATATGATTCTTTCATTTTGTAATAATCATAAAAATAAATTATGTATCAAGGATTTAATATTTTCAAGCAATTAAATTAAAAATCATTTTAGTTAAGATTCATACACCTTACAGATAGAAACAGATAAAAACAACCATGCTCGAGCCAAGACTCAAACCCGGGACGCCCAGCTTTCGGTGAAAACTCTGCATCCTATGCCAGGAAACTGGCAACATAATTAATTAATTATAACGCTCCATGTTTTTATGCATGTATTTAAAACTTTTTTTCAATCAAAATTGGTTGCTAATACCGAATTAATGTTTTGAATATGGTGAATTAAATATCTGGTGGCCGAAGGCTGGCATCTTTAATAAATGATTGTTTCGGATCTTGAAAAAATGTTCAACAATGTAGAATAAAAAAATAATTTTAAAAATCTATATTTTAATTATATAAAAGATTAAAATGAAATCTGCTACACATATTTCAATGCATCATGTCAGAAAATAATTTTTTGAACGGCCAAGTGCCACATGCTTGTGCAAGTTAAATTATATTTTCATTCATTTTAATAGTTTCATTGAATGAGTCACTTTAGTATTGCAAACGATCCAAAAAAACCTTGTTTCGAATTTATTTTTTTAAAAAAATATCCCCTTTTCTATTTATCTCATTTCATAAAATCACGTGCCCAAAATGATATTTTTCTAGGTTTTATTTGCTATAGTCATTAATTTATTTTTTTCTCATCAGTTCTTTTGTAAATGCAATGACGAGGCATTATTAAAAGCTGGTTTTTTGAGATGCTCGTACAGATAATTAAATTTTTATTTTTCGACTACGGATTTTTGTTGACGCAGCAAACCTCATCCCAAAAACAACATCATATTTTGACATGATAAAAATGAAAACGAAGCGAAAAGAGTTTTAAAAGAATATAGATGTAAATATAGATAGTTTTGCATACCATTGAAAAAAAATTCTATACGATCTTTACTCAGGCTATGCTTTGCATATTACTCACATGACACCCATGTTCAGTAAGATTCTTGGCGGTAAAATGACTGGAAGGAATAAAGATACAGCACGGGCAAGCTACATTTTTTCTTTATCTCTATCGCTAACTCAACTCAAGCTCTCCGAAAATAATAATAAAATAGCAACGAAAGATAAGAGGCACGAAAAGAAAGAAGGGAGCGGGGGGAGGGGGGATCTAGCCGTCAAGAGAATTTATGTTATCGTCTTCCTTTCGTAAATTAGTGCGGTCATCCTGACTTTAAAATGGACCCATCTTTCTGCGCGGAATTTGACAGCGAGAAACAGTCGCCAGATCGAGATAAAAGCTTCCGATGACAGACTCAAATCCCTTCTGCGGCCGATTCCCAAAGCTCGCATCTCGGGGTTGCCACGGCGAGCGTTGCAGCTTGGCTCGCATTTTCATCGCCAAGCTCAGATTTCGTTGAGAGAGAGAGAGAACCTGAACTTGAAATTCAATAATAATAAAAAATTAAAGTCAATCTATAGGTTCCAAATTTCAAGTTATCATATGAGAACATTATTATTTTTAAGTGATTATTTCTCTTAATTAATTCAAGCCATTAACCAGTTTTAAATCGGTTTGAAAAAATTACGAGACTTTCTCTCTCTAATGATAATTTTTTTTAAAGCTTCATTTTAATTCTTCTAGTTAGCAAACAAATTTTTGGTTTCGACATTCATTTCGACGAAAAGTTAACTATAACTGGAAGCTGTTGTATATAGGGTAAAATCTAATGAACGCAATGCAGATTTATATTATTTTTAATTATATTCTATTTCTAAAATTATATTCTAATATTTACAGTATTCTGAGAAATACAATTAGTAGGAATGCACCTATAATATTCTTAAAGAATAAATATAAGTCGCGTTTTACAAAATCACGATAGTTAAAACTGAAAGAGAATTCCAAAAAAAAAAAAAAAAAAAAAAAAAAAAAACATAAATGAAAATTTTCTGAGTATGAGATTAATTATTTAAAAGTAAGAAATCGTAAAGAAACTGGAAGATGACGTTATTTGATAGAAACGACAAATAAAACAATTTATAACAAATTTAATTAAATATCTCAAACATTACTGGCAAAACAAGCCTCAAATGGCATGGGTCAGATGACTCGTGAAAAAACGAATATTTTTTGCCTTCAAAACCTCCTTACCAAAAAACATCATGTTCTCGCATGAAAATAACTAAAAGATTCTTCCTAATGGGAAATGAATTAATTTTTTTTCTGATGCGAATTCCACAATTCTCATTTTAATCTTATCTCGTACCTAATGTTTATATCTCGTTTTTCAGAAATCCGAGTGCTAGCGAAGATTTTGTTGTTGTTATAAACTTCTCACGAAATTTATCATTGCTTTTTAAAACTGGTTAAAATATTGATTATCACGAATTGAGAATTTGTATTATAAATACATTTTTTATCCAATACTTCTAATTTAAGAAACATATACAATTATAATATATATCCCACAACAAAGTTCTATAACATTTTTAATAAATAGGTGAATTGGCGAACACAAAAAATATAGTTCGAGAATAATATTTTCTGGATACTTACATGGAATTAAGGTTATTTAAAGAATTATATAAATATATATATCCATGGATATTCTTTACATAGAGAGTATTTTTCAATTAATAATAGAATAAATTATTATTATGAAAAAAGTTTAAAATTTCAGAAAATTAAATGCATACAGAAAATGTATTAGTCAAACTGATATTCAGTGAAAAATTTGTTAAGAATAATTTTTAATTTTATTATTTCGTTTTTCCCTTTTTAATGAAATGATTAGCTAGGTGAAAAGCATTCAATATATTTTGGCATAAATATAATATTTTTCAGTTAGCAAAAGGAAACTACTTACCTATTTTGCGACATTATAAAAATGATATCGTCGTACAAATGAAGAGAAAAAAAAGTTTTCGCTGTTGCTATGTGTTTTAATAAATCTTTGGAAAAAAATCCTTTCCACATTTTCCTTGAATTATTTACTGAAATTCTGTTTCCTGAATAATTTCTGGATTTTATTTATTCATTTTCCAGATGATCACTCTCAATAAAGTCAATAGGACAAATCAAACAAGGAATATGAAGTTATTGATAGAAATTAACATTAATTACATTACAGCATTAATACTGATAGAAATTTTGAGTATCAAGAACAAAGAAATGAAATTTGCTGTTTTATCGTGATTCAAGAACATGAAATCTAATTCCAATAATAAAAATTCTGTAATTTAATTAACCAAAGACAATGATTTCTCCCATGTAATCCCTAAACTTTCTTAATGGCATGCTTTGAGTAAATAAGTAATCCAGTTTCCCAATTTCAGTCGTTAAACTTTTTCTTCCAGTTACTTTATGCATAGTGATGCGACATAAAGGTAGTAATTTTAAAAACTGAGCATTATTTCGGAAATAATTAATTTAGAGATAGAATTTTAAAAAATGCTCTTTAAATCATTATTTAAAATTAAAAGAAAATTTTCAGCTATTTTGAAACAGCTCTTTTCTTCTTTATTACATAACATACAAGGCAAACACATAAAATATTGAAATTTTTCAATGAAAAATCACATTTCATGCTTTAAAAAAGCGTCTTTATCCTAATTCAGCTTATTAAGAAATCAAATCACTAAAAATAATTTGAAATATTAAAAAAATATTTTGAAGTTATTACTTCAATAATTACTTAAAATCAATAATTGAATAATATCAATAATTTGAAATTAATCTTATCGAAATTTATTTTCTCTGATTGTCGAATTTAATGCTTTAAAGCGGAATAAAATTTCAACGATTTTTTGAATGATTTCATTTGTTGGAAACTCTTAATTTATAAAATAAATTTAATCACACTCTAAGATTTAAAATTCTCATTAGTAATTTTTACTTTATTTCGTATAATTTTTATGACACATTTCTTTTATTATCATGTCAAAACAAGATATAGTTTTTGGGATTAGGTTTTTGGCGTCACCAAAAATCCGTAAGCGATTAATAAAATTTTTATTATCTGCAGGAGCATCTAAAAAAAATCAGCTTCTAATAACGTGTTGCCATCGCGTTTACAAAAGCTCTGTTTTTTAAAAAAATATAAGTTAATGACTACAGCAAATAAAACATAGAAAAACGTCATCTTGAGAGCGTGATTGTATGAAATGAAATAAATAGGAAATGTGATATTTTTTTAACAATAAATGCGATACAATTTTTTTTGGATCGTTTGCAATACTAAAGTGACTCATTTAATGAAACCATTAAATTGAATAAAAATATAATTTAACTTGTTCGAGCACGTCAAGATATGATGTTCTGGCATGATACACTGAAATATGCATAGCAGATTTCATTTTAATCTTTTTTTATATATTTTCGTCAACAGTTTCACTTTACTAATGATAAGAAAAAAGGCTTATGTAAATGTTAATTTATTTTTCCCCTTTGTTTTAAAATTCTAATATTTAATAATGCATTAGAATTAGTAATTAAAGGAGCCATATTTTGATATCTCAATAAAATAGATTCGCTTGTACATTTATTACAGGACATTCATCTACCAAATCGGTGAAGAATAAAATTTTTATACACAATAACAAGAATTTTAAAAATTATACATTTTTTTAAATATTAATATTTAATGGAAAATATTAAAATTTTTACTTCAAGAAAATATTTGAATTAACAGCATTAAAAAGTATTACCTTACAAAACGAGAAAAAAAATCAGAAGAATTTATTTATATAGTCACCAAAACCTCGATAGGACGCCAAATCTGTAAAAGCGGAAGAAGCGCTATTCATCACTTTTACAGCAACCGTTCGTCACGCTACTAGGAAACGGCTCCGTCAGAAGACGTATGGCCACAGATCGCCGACAGATGTCGCCACTACGGGTGGCAGTCTGCTGCTGCCACTCTGGAAGATAGAAAAAGTGAGAGGAAGAAATATTCTACGAGCCTCCAGGGGCGATTTGAATTTTTGCTTTTGAGCAGCTGACTCCAGAAGATCACAGCGGAAGTCGGTTTTCCACATGTGTAACGGTTGCGCTGATTACGACTTGTGCTGAGTGAAAAGTCGGTGTTTTTACTCCCCTGTGAGGATGATTTATTTGCTTTCTGGCCTTGAAATCTGCCTTTTTTTCATCATTCTTCCCTTCCTTTCTTTTGAGACACTCAAAAAACATTCGCTCGAGCACAAACACAGGTTATGAAAAATTGTGTTTAACTGTTCTGTCTCTTTCTTTCTATAAATATATGGAGCGCATGTAAGCTGTAAATTTAAATTAAAGATATTGTTTCAAGCCCAAAAATTTTATATAAATGTCTAATGGTGCTAACTATTTTCATTAAATCAAAATGATTGATGTTTGACATTTTTTTTCAGTAAGTGAAAAAAAAGAAAGAAAAGAAAAAAAAATTATTCCCCCCCCCTTCTGTCTTCTTTTTTCTCTCTCTCTCTTTTCTCTTTTTCTTCTTTCCTTCTTTCTTTTTCTTTCTTTCTTTTTTTTTTCCTTTTCTTTCTTTCTTCCTTTTTTTTATTAATCCTAACTTGTTCTATTTTTATCTTTTTAACAATTACTCCTCTGCCTTTCCTAAAAAAAAAACAGAGTAATAACTATATTTCCAATTTGCATTTTATTCTTCATGTGCCTTTGAAACAAAAGCGCTTCAACTTTGCAATCACAAGCTTTCGTCAAATGGAAAAAATCAGATTTTAATGAAATTTAATCTTTGTAGCAATCCGAAATATCGCACAACGCATAGTAAAATGGCGGATTAATTTGGATTAAATTTTAAAAGGTTGTATTTAAAATGTCTGGAAAGAAAATCTCGTTCTCTTTTTTGTCTTGAAATTTATCAATTATTAACCCCCCCCCCTAAAAAACAAAGGGAAAAAAGTTGGTAATAGAGTTTTATTTTATTTGTTCTCATCAAATACAGGCACTTAATTTTTTTTATAATTGTCGCCTTTCATCAAACGGGGAAAAATCAAAATTCATAGTCAAAAAGTCTTGTAGCAACCCCAAAAATAAAATGACTAATTAATTCGGAATTAAATTTTAAAAGGTTCAGTTTAAAAGGGTTGCTTTGAAATTGTCTCTCTCTTTAAATTTATTAATTATTCCTACTCCCTTTCCCTAAAATATGTACAGAAAATACAGATATGAAATAATTACATTTTTCTATTTATCATTTGTTTTTTTTTTGTCTTGTTTTTTTGTTTGTTTGTTTAAATATAGACACTGAAATTTTTCAATTGCAAGCTTTCATCAAACGGAAAAATTCAATTTTTATTTACAAAAACTTGAAGCAAAACGAAAGATTGAAAAACAAATAATAAAATGATGAATTAATTTGAAATCAATTTTAAAAGGTTTTGCTTAAAATTGTTACTTTGAAACTTTATAGAAATGTTTGTTGAGTTCCTTACAAAACAATTTTTACTTCAAATTTTTAAAATATTGGAAAGATGTAGCTTCTGTTTTTCGTCCTAAAAATTACTCTACATCTTTTTCTTCTATTTGAAACCAAAAACTTCTCAAGCCATGCTCCTGAGTCTTATTCAGAATTTTAAACTTGTGACAGTTAGGAATCTGAATTTTCAATGCCAGTAAAAGAAAATAACTATATAAGTCATCTGAATGTAAAATGCTTCATTAAAATTTCCGTGTAAATTAACCATATTTCTGTATTTCAATCAAATGATAATTTTACTTATTTTGATTTATTTCCTAAATCATGTGCGTTAACTTGAAAATGCAAAAAAAAAAATCTATTTTTAATAAAAATTCTAATTTAAAATTTAAAAAAAACCCATTCCAAAGTTCATATTACCCATATATGTACTAAATTTGGTAGCTGTAAGTCAAACGGTTTGACTCCGTAAAACATCAAAGCAAATTATATAAGAAATACGCATTCATCTTTATTATTATTACCATTATTACTAAAGATTATGATAGGGAAAACAGTTACACTGATGTTAACATGCACTATAGACAGGCGTATACATTCATCTTTATTATTATTATTGCTAGATATTATGACTTAGAAAAATAACTTCATTGTAAATAATATTCATTATAGACAGGGACATACACATTCATCTTTATTATTATTATTATGAGAGAATATGATGGGAAAAAACACCTTCATTGCAGATAGCACTCACACTATAGACAGAGGTGTACATTCAACTTTATTATTATTATTATTATTTGAAATTATGAGATGAAAGAAAAACTTCATTGTAGATAATGAGGGGAATTACACTGAAATTTCCATAAAAATATTTTAATTAAGAACCTGAAAACCTAATTATTCTTTCTTTTATTATAATACGTGAGGGAACCCAAAATAGGGTGGCAAATTTTGCATATCTTTTGCATAAACGATTAATTTCATGTATCAAAGTTTCAATTAATTAATACAATAATTACCACCTCGACCTCGTGGTTTATTCCTGTAGAATTTTAATGAATAGACAGTGGTAATCATGCCCTCCCCTTCCTGTTAACCGGATATTAACTGAATGTATTTGCCTTCATGGTAATGCTTGAAGCAGGGTTTTTTTTATGCAAAGGATTGTAGAGTTGGTAACAAACTTTGGAAATGATTGTGTCCAACTAAAAATAGATATGCATAATGTTTGCATCTCCAACATTCACTGTGTGTGTGTGTGTGTGTGTGTGTGTGTGTGTGTAATGATATTTTAAACCTTCAATTCAAATTCCTTTCTTAATTTTCAATTTAAGTTAGCCATAGTAACTTCATTCTAAAATCTTCTCTTATTTCCTGATCCATTCAACTTGTTCTAGTTAATTAATTCAACAGAAGCTTTGTAAAATTGTTGAAACAGCTAAACGCCGGTGACTTCCCCTCACTCCAAAAGTAGGAAGAAAAATTAGCCAGTTTAACAAATTCCATTAAAAGATCCCTATGATTCCCTTGCTCGAGCTGTACCTATGATTGTCATGCGTTAAATATCCCTATTAAAATATAAAGGTATAAATTCAGAGGGTTAAAAATTTTATCAACTTTTTCGACATTCTTTTTTGTGTCCTGTGTAGCGTTCATCACTTTTGCTTTTTTATAATACTTGCTTCCCGTGGTGGAATAAAACGAACTTAAAAATTAAACCTGTCTTCTTCATGATTTCGGCCACGACTCTGCTATCTGTTTTCATCAAATAATTTGAATGCTAAAGAGAGAGAACTGTGAACTAATAATAGTAGGAATTGAATAATGTTTGAATTTTAAAACATCATCAAAATCAATTCTGTGGAGTCATATTTTTGGGAAATGCTGCTGAAAAGTGCTAATACCTTGCTTGATTTTAAATCGATTAAAATTTAACAATGGCCATTGTACTTTGCTTCCTTGCCACCAAAATAATATTATGCGGTATATTTGGTTACTTTAATCATACGGCCCGTCCTGTAAAGGGACAACTTTATCACGCACAGATTTCCCTTAATGGCGTAATTATAGAGGGCATCATTAATATAAAATATCTGCATAAAGTTTGAGATCCCTTTTTAACCGAATATTCGGAATAATATTGATAAGAAAATATTTTATTAATTTTACTAATCAAAATATAGAGGGTTGGAATTTAAAAATTAATTTTTAGAAGAAAATGCACGGCTAAACGATTTTGTATGAATCGATGTAAGAAAAAAAAAACTTTGTTTGCTACTTAAGCCTGGGCTTTTTCTTTTCTCTCTTCAACTGCTGCTTTCCCATTTATTGATGAAAACTTTGTGAGCGCGACTATCGTTAGCTTGCACAAAATGCAAAACCCTCTGACACCAAATGACCTTTTGATGATTTGACTCGGTTTGGTTGTCAAGAAGGGAGCTCAGGGGGTAAGACAAGAATTCTCGCCTCCCCCTTCTTTTTCTCTCTCTTTCCTTTTCTTTTTCGTGTTTCAAATCTGTCGACAACTTCATTTTAGATTATACCTGGTGACAGTACAAAAATAAATACATCCTTAAAAGTATGTTAAGCATCATCAGGCTTTATTTCTCTTTTTCCGTACGTTAACAGGTTTTTCGCAACGTTTCAGTAAACCAAGATTTTGTTTATATGAAATCTCTTAAAGATGGTAAAAAAATTTATTCCAATGAAAGGATTCGAATTACATATGTTTATAGAAAATTGTGTTTTCTTTTTCAATCTTTTGAGTCATTCTTCATTCTTCTAAGCTTTCTTACATTCTTTTTTTTTCTTTTGTAAAATAATTTTTCCTCTTTTAGCTAACTTAATAAACATTAACATTGATTATTGCTTTAGTATAATCAATACAAATATCGTAATAAGCTTTCCTGATCGCCAAAATATTACAATAAAAAACAAGTTATTATTATTCCACACAGATAATTAAATTAAATTCGATTAAGAACAGTCATTACCAATTAATACGTTGAATATTCATACATTCCTTCCTAAACCTAGATCTCAGTCTCCGATTCTTTTCCGGGATATTTTTTTTAAATTCAGCGAAAGAAAAACAATTGACAGCTTAAAACAAGTTTCTTCTCTCTTTCTAATTAATTATTCGAGTCAGGTAATTAATTATCCAAAATACTTTTTCAGATAATTAATTACCTTGTGGATTTCTCAGAAAAAAATGAAAATTTTAATGAATGTCAACTAGACATTGAGCTGAAATTTTTAAGCAACAGATATTTCTTAAGACTTGTACTAAACAAAATAAAAATTATTTCTTATTTCTGATGCAGAGTTCAAACAAAGTGTGCAATTCGGGTTAATTATGTATAACAGATTAAAATTACTTCAAATATTTGATTAAAATTCTTGTAATTGCTAATGGCACTTACCATTTGGCAAGTGCCATTAGCAGCACACTGAAAGCCGTCGGCGATTTTAAGCCAAATCAGAGTCTCTTGTTTTTGAAGTTGCGCCAACTAGGGCCGAGAGTACGACTTAGCTACACACTCATCCCATTCGCTTGCACAGCCTCTTTTTACAGGGGGGGGCGCATTCACTCATCTCACAGATAAGTACATCGAAGAGCAACCCTGCCGTAATCGGAACTCGAACCCGGGGATCGCAGGGAAGACAAGCTACCCCTATGCCAGAACGCCGGCATCTGGTTCTTTCATTTACACATTTGTTACGCTTATTGGAATTTTTAACTCATATTAACAAAATGAACAGAATTATTAACTATACGTTTTAACTATTTTCTGATTAGGTGATAAATGCAAATTTTTAGACTGTATTGTCGTATCCACAAAGAGTCCATAGATCTGTCGTGTTATGGTAGCAATTTAATTTCAATTAGTGTTCCTTGTTATAATACTTTAGACTTGGCAAATAAAGTGAACTCTACAGATGCATAATGGGCCTAATTTCCTCCTTTGCATTTTCTTTAGACTTGGTAAACAGACTGGTCTCTACAAATGTATAATGGGCCTAATTTCCTCCTTTGCATTTTCTTTAGACTTGGTAAACAGACTGGTCTCTACAAATGTATAATGGGCCTAATTTCCTCCTTTGCATTTTCTTTTGACTTGGTAAACAGAGTGAGTGCACTCAACAGATGTATAATGGGCCTGATTCCTCCTTTGCATTTCTGGAATATCAGAAATCGTTTTTGTAGCATTAAGCAAAAATTTACTACGCCGTAATCAATATAATTTGAGATTTGTATATAACATAGCCTGAAAAAAAAATCCATTATATCGAGATATTTTCATTTTTATAAACAAATTGATACAAGTAAAGCTAAGACAAAAACAAAATTCTATTGCAATAGTCCATCAGTTAAGTGCATGTCTTCAGTACCCGATTTAACCTAATTGGGACATGGGGCGAAAACTTGTTGACCTCCCCCCTTCTACTTCACTGCTTTAGTATTGAAAAACTGAACTTCATTAGTGAAGTTAATCAATATAATTTGAGATTTGTATAAAACATAGCCTGGAAAAAATCCATTGCAGCTAAATATGTTCATTTTTATAAACAAATGGATACGACTAAAGCAAAGTCGAAAACAACATTCTGTTGCAATAATTCATCGATTAAGGGCGTGTCATCAGGACCCGATTTAACCTAATTGGGACCCGGGGCTAAAATTTGTTTCCCCCCCTCCTGTCTGATTCACTGCTTTAGTATTGAAAAACTTGACTTCATTAGTGAAGTTAATCAATATAATTTGAGATTTGCCTGAAAAAATTTCATTATAGCGAAATATTTTCATATTTATACTGAATGAATTAATTTAATGAAGAACTGAATATACTGAACTTTTATACTGAATTTTTATACTTTAATGAAGAACTGAACTTCTTTAGTGCAGAAGAAGAAAATGTAAAATAAACTATCAATTCGACTTGGGGTTCACCTCTGATGTGGGGTGAGGGGCAACTGCTCTGTATGCCCCTGCCTTAGTCAGACTCTATATGTCTTATTACTGTGACCGAAGTCACATACCAGACTTCTATAAGTCATGTGTAATCATGCTCTCGATTTACTTAACAAAAATGCTCCTTTTTATCTGTCTTTAGCTGAATATTTAAACATATCTGCTTTTCAACATCTCCACCAAAATCTTATGAGAACTTTTGATAAAAAAAATGATTACTTAACTATTAGTATTACAAGTAGTTTTGCTTCATGGGAATTATTGTCACTAGAACTTGATCTAATATGAATAGAAATACGAATTGCAGTCAATCTTTGTTAATGAATCCTCATAACAATAAAAATTCTTGCATCATCAGTAATTTTTTTTTCTGAATTCTGTGAGATATTTGAGATTGCAATTTGAATGGACTATTCAAATTAAAACTATACTATTCATTTAAATGAAAAGATAATTTTCATTCAGTTTTCCGAAGTAGAATTATTTATAAATCAATAAAATTCAATAATAAAATTCAATTATCAATAAATCAATAAATATTCTAAATTTTAAAATCAATAAAATTCTCGTAAAGAATCTTTTCCCCCTGAAGCAGTGCTTTAAAACCTTATCATTTTACTTTTAATAAAGGTTTTCAGTAAAATAAAACGTTGACAATACTGATCTTGATAAGAATCGTTTTTCTGCTGTTTAATCTATTTTTAAAAAGAATTCAATATCGAGAAAGTCCCAACAAATGGATTGCTGTTTAAAATGAAATTTGCTAAAGTACTGTCCAAGAATTGGATTTTATTTCGTTCTTTACAAAATTATTTTTATTACTTTAATCTTTTATATGAATAAAATCAAATCCAGATTACAAAGACATATTCTTTACATTCACATAAAAAAATTTTTATGTTGCCACTAAGTGCAGTCTAAACAACATTCCGTTAAAGCAATCCATCAATCGCATACCAACACTGGACTTCCATAAATGCTTCACCAAGCTTGGTAAACAACAAAGGAGACCTCTTCGCAAACCCATCATCGAGTAGGTCTTCGAGTTATTCCCCCGAAATCCTTGCCCAAGTTCCGACACTTTCACTACATAATTCCAATCCTGGTAATAGATTTCTTTTTTCTGCTGCTTCATCAATTTTTTTGAAAAAAATTTCAACACAAAGACTGGTGGCATCTTTTTGAAAAAAGAATTCATCTAAGTGTTAATCAAGCAATAAGATTGTATGAATAAAATTAAATCCAGATTACAGATTAAATCCAGATACTTTTTACTTTCTCAAAACATTTTTTTTCTCGAGCAACTAAGCGCAATCTGAACAACATTCCTTGACAGCAATCCATCAATCACATACCGACACTGGTCTTCCCTAAATACTTCACCGAGCACGATCAACAACAAAGAAAGCCCCATTGGATCCTCATCATCAAGTCTTCTCGAGTCTTTTCTCCGAAAACCTTGCCCAAGTTCCGACACACTCACAGCAATAAAGTGAACTTTTCAGCATGTTCTCGGCTCATTTGCCAAGAATGCACCCCTTCTCTTCACACTGACTAACTAGAACGCGTATCTGTTCTTCATCAACGAACAACTTCGGTCCACAGAGGGTTGGCTTGGCATTCTGGGAGGTCGATTTTCGGTCAATACCGCGAACACTGAGCGATTATACATCGAGGATCCCTTTCAACAGGATCAAGGCCTCTTGGAGAGGCATAGTGGCTCTTTTCATCGCTCCCCATCAGTCCGTCTGTCAATCAGAACATAAAGCAGCTAATAATGATTTCCTCCGAAATTTGAGCTACTTCAAAGGATGCCGCTCTGTTCCAGGCGAACAAGGACTTCCCTGTAGTGGGATGGAGGGAAACGAGATCTTTCC
Source organism: Argiope argentata (assembly GCA_026289955.1). Classification (NCBI taxonomy): domain Eukaryota; kingdom Metazoa; phylum Arthropoda; class Arachnida; order Araneae; family Araneidae; genus Argiope; species Argiope argentata. Next base: position 11,823,569 of record JAOUZG010015602.1, on the reverse strand, counting down.
TTCGTCGCTTCGATGCGAGGAAGCAAAATTATGACGTCCTCCCCCCTCCTGTCATAATTGCTGCTATGTCAACGCGTGTGTTAATTGTTAACCGCATCCGCCACACAAGCAAGCATCATCTCTTTATTTAAACGAGGATCGGAACTGGCTTTGATGGCCGTGGAGGGGGAAGGCTTGCGCTTAGTATGTTAAATTTGCTGATTTGCTGAAAAATGTCAAGTTAAATTTGATGAAAAATACTTGTAAAATATTTTTTATCATGTCAGAACATGATGTTATTTTGGAAATGAGGTAGACAAAAATCCGTAGGCGAGAATTCGAAATTTTATTATATGCACGAGCACGTCAAAAAATCAGCTTTTAATAACGCGTTGCCATCGCATTTACAAAAGCTCTGATTAAAAAAATAAGTCATTGACTACAGTAAATAAAACCTTGGAAAAAGTCATTTTGAGCACGTGATTATATGAAATGAAATAAATAGGAAATGTAATATTTTTAAAAACTATTAATTCGAGACAAAGTTTTTTATGATCATTTGCAATACCAAAGTGACTCATTCAAATGAAACAACTAAAATGAATAAAAATATAATTTCACTTGCACGAGCACGTGGTGCTTGGCCGTTCAAGATATTATGTTCTGACTTGATACATTGAAATATACATAGCAGATTTCATTTTAATCTTTTTTTACTATTCAAACTATGTATAAATAATTTTTTTTGACATTTAATTTCGTGGGTTTATTTTTAAAAGTAATAAAATATGGGAATAATTTGTATCACATGCTTCCGTTTTGCTTTTAATAACGGTTAACTTAAATAAAATAAAATTGTGAAAAGAAAGTTCATAAAATGTTTCTTTTACTGTGTTAAATATTTTTCATCACAAAATATTGGTAAAATACGAAACGCAGAAACTAAAATTTTAAATAACTTCGAATTTTAGTTATATTGATGACAGAATTTAGCTCTTTAATAAATTTAAGAAAGTTAATTTTTAAGAAATTTCTTTCTTTTACTTTTATCGTGGCTGAATTTTCTCTTCTTACTGTTGGCAATACTTAATATTTTTAGGATTTTTTTTATTGGTACTCCCAGATTTCCAATTTTAAAAAATTGCTTTGAATTCTCTAATAATTGCGCCTTAAAAAAAAAGACACTTTTTTATTTTCAAATCATTTTCTATCTCAGTTTTTACTACGTTTTATAATTCATCTTTATCGTTATTGTGGAATTCAGCATTGATATTTTTTTTTTATTTCACAATCAGATGGGCTTATCGTACGTTGGTCATTTACCCTGCTGTCGCTGGTTATTCAATGATAAAGAAAAGAATTCTAAAGAATGAGCAATTTTTTTTTTTAATCCACAGATTTAAGGCATTTTTTTGTTTTGAAATTATAAGCTGCCTTTGGCGATCAATTGCTATATTATACAAGAATTAGTTATCGTTAGTTATGAGAAAGAATTTCAAAAAAAATTATTAATTAAAATTTCAAAAGAAATTACTTTCTAGGTTTGCATTCCCACCCTCCAAAGAACATATTTGGTAAATTGGACAGTTCTAGGTCAAATATCTTGTCTTAAAGAGGGCTACCCAGGCACAAATATACAAATACATTCATCTAAATTATCAGAAGAAATGACTGAAGCAATTACTATTTTACTTTTCACAGCTGAGTTATTGCAATCCTATTTTCTGGCATAAATTCTAAATAATAGTTGTGTATGTGCGACCTTAAAAAATTCTGCTTATATTTGTTTTTGCTGCTTCTTTTGTTTGTAATGGTTGACATAAAAAAATATTGCGAAATTACTAGATTAACATAAAAACAGTAGAACTAGTGAAGTAAAATTTCGCTAAAAAAAGCTATAAAACACTTCCAGAGAAAAAAAGCTATAAAATTCATAAAAAGCGTTTCTGTAGTGTGGATTGGTTTGATACAAAAATTTGAGACCTTAATTTTATTGCTGCATTGTGAATCTTTTTATAATCTTGGCCTCAAATCAACAGAATAGATATAGAACAGCGTAAAAAATTTTCGAGGTGCTTAAATTTTTTTTCAAATTCATAAATTTTTTGCTTGAAATGTGATAGATTTGAAAATATATTAATATGAAATCCGCTTTATGAAGAGTATATTTTATATATACTTTTGAGCCATGAAATTCGGACTCCATTCTTTAAAAAAATTTAAACAAAAAAAATGCTTATTGCTTTATTTCAACAGAAAAAATAAATATGTATATTTGCCCCAGTATTTAACAATTGGAGCCAAAACAATCTTTTTTTTTAAATTATATCTGCAGCATTCATTTTTTTTTCATTTCATGCCCAAACGGAGTATTTGCTAACTATAAATATAAAAGAGGAGGTATCGTTGAGTGATTGCATATTAATTAAAACTTAGTTAAATTATCGTTTCATTTTAAAGGCGGAATGTTTGATATTAGCAGTTCAAACAGCTTAAAAGAAGGTAATTTGTTTTATTCTTATATTTCTAGCATAATTAGCAAACAGTTAGATTAATTTCAATTTCTATTCGCTTTATAAAATGTATACTTTATTTCCATCCTTCTGGATCAGCACAAAATTCTTATCTTTGAAATATGAGCTGTGTACTATACTTTTTTAAAAAACTATTAAAAAATGCCTATTTATCTATATATACAAAAACAAAAATCCAAATTGACTTAAAATTTGCATTTAATGCAGAAGCAGTCTTTTCTAACAATTTCATCAGCAAGGAATAATTTTTTATTATATGCCAAGAATAGAATTTATTTATCAGCAAACAAAATACTATTGTGTAATTGCATTCAGTTATCATTATATATAGATTATAATAAATGATAGAAAATTTTTATTATTACAGAATAACGCTTATTTGTCTTTTTATATATAAGAAAAACAGTTTATTTAACCCAATATTTGCTATTAACTGGTATAGCAATTTTATCCAAAAGTTGTTTCTGTGAGCAATATTTTGTATACATCAAAACATATTTTTCGTTCAATATAAATGTAAGAAAAGAATGCCATAGTGTGACTACATCTGAATTACTGTTATGTATATTTATATAGATAAGTTATATTCTGTACCCTTTTGAAGCTAAACGTGGGTTATTTGGGTGGTTCATCATTTTTGAATCTTGGAGAGATGGCATGACAACAATTCGATAACCCATTCGTGGAACTTCCACACCATATGAATGGCATATAAGTTCGGGCAATCCATCTTGTTTGGGGAATGTAACGTTTATTACATTCGCATATAAGACGATATTTAGTGGAATAAATTATGTAAAATAATGATTCTTTGATTTCGAGGTTTAAATATCAAACCACCGTGGTTTCTATAATGTTTATGCGTAATTTTATTAAATAACTAAAATAAATGCGCATCACTTTCCAGAATAAGTTAATGTTATTGGAAGTAGCATTTTTCAAAAATCAGCGCAAGTAGACTCTCCAAAACATTCTCTTGTTCTCCCAAATGAAAATTTTAAACCACCCCTACTCTTTTATTTCCCCTTGGCATAAAAATTTTGATCTTCGGAAAGGCTGAGAAAGCAACAAGTGCTCAGATTTTTATTTTCAGACTTCCTCAATCAACCGTTTTATGTTCAGTTGTATAATTAAGAAAAAGCTTTGGAAGCTTTGCTCCGACCCACTGAAAGCTAAATTTCACTCAAAATAATAATTTGAGCATCAGAATCACATATAAATAACATTTATATCATTTTTTTCTTGTTTTCCACCCCTTTCATTAAGACGTTTGCACGTGCATGAATATACAAACCAAGTGGCCATCAATTTGTTGAACGATTTGATTCAAAACTTCATGTGGCGCAAAACTTTCGATTTTTTGTTGTGACTAAGGGCACTTGACATGGACAAGTGTCGTCTGTAATTTTAAGCCGAATGAGTATCTCTTGTGTTTGAAGTAGTATTAACAACGGCCAAGAGTACAACTTAGCTATACATTCATCACAGGCCCTTATTACAGGGGGGGGGGCTCATTCGCACTTCTTACAGGTAGTATACAGAAGAACAACCTTGCCTGAATAGCAACTCTTACCCGGTACACTCAGATCACAAGGAAGAGGCTCTACCTCTGTGCAAGGAAGCCGGTAAAATTTAGATTTAAAATTTTATACCAAATTTTATATACCTGGCTCTTTACGCATTATAAATTTCTAGCTTCACATATACTCGAACATACAAATAGCTTGAGACTGTATTCTACTAAAAAAAAAGATTAAGCCCTATAGATTTAGTGCAAAGCCAATATACAAATCGCCTCAATCTACCTCTAAATTTTGTTTAGGATATTTTGGATTTAGTTTCAAATGTGATTTGACAAATTTTAAGCAATCAGATCTCTTTGCTTGTAATTTGTATTCGAATTTATATTCAACAGAAATTCAAACAGATATTATTTTTCTGAATGTTTTTCGTTCACCATTTGATAGAAATACTCAAATTTGGTGTGAAGTCTATATACCAAATTTTATCTGTCTAGCTCACAACGTTTATGAATTCGCAAACAGCCTGACATAATTCCAAAAATATATTTTTGGACCTCAAAATTTCGAGGTAGAATTTTTGGACTACTATGATATTTTCTTACTTATCATGCAAAATAAAATAAGTGAGATTAAACTCCCTTGCATAAATAATGTGTGTGTGCGTCTTTAGAAATTCCCGTGCAGCACTAAGTATCACAAAGAAGTAAGTAAACGCATTTCATAAAGACATCACATACAGAACAACTCACGCATCACATTCACTAGCACAGCCCCTTTTTAAATGGGGAACATTCGAATAAATCACAGATAGAACAGATAATGCCCAAAAGGGGATTCGAGCCCAGTACGCCCAGATCATGGGGAACACACGCTGCCCCTTTGCCAGGACGGCGGCATTAATTAAATATAAAACATAAGAAGAATGATCACTCTTAAAGAAAATGGAAATAAGATTATGACATCTTTATAATCTTCAACATTAATAACATATCATTATAGTTTTTATATCATCATATCTATCTTGATCTATCATATACATGTTAAAGAAAGCGTCATCGCCGTAATTATTTAAAAGAAATTTAACCTCGCAATTTAAAAAAAAAAACAGTATAAACAGATGTCCTCTTTCTGTCTTGCATAATAGCAATCATTTTTTTCTTTTTAAAAAACTTTTTACAATACTATTCCTCAAGAGTAATTACAAGGTACCTCACAAAAACTGACTCAAATATGTCGACATGTCACCGAACGGGAAAGAATTAATAATGTATGGGATATAAAAACAGAACAGGTAATGAACACATTATACCGAATATACGGATCATTTACCATTCAGCTTCTACACTCAAAGAAAAAAAAACTAAGGTATCAACCTTATATATAACCATCAAAGTAAACTGCCAGTGAAGGTAATCTCCGCTTAAAACGGAAGGCATACAACAGGCAACTGTTCTGCTCTGTCATTATTTGATATCATTCTGCCACAGACCTTACAATGACAGACTGGGTCAAACCACATAATGCCATCTAATGACAGTCATTGTCATGGATAAACGAGCCGGCGTCGTGGGTGGCCTCTTGGCTTTGTGTGGCAATTCGACATCGCCAAAAGGACTGGCGAAACAGAAAGTGCTACTACTTATCAGTTGAAAGATACGTTATTTTTTCCCCCCGATCATTCCAGCAATTTCATCGTTTATGTGGAACTATCTTTTGCGCCATGATGGCGAGAATTTTCCGAGACTAATTTCTCTGGAGCTTCATTTACTGACTGTGTGTGTCCTTGGATAGACTTAAGGCGATAAGGTTCTTATTAAAAAGGCTCTGAAAGGCGAAATGTGCAGAGTTTTTAGCGGGTACTTTATCTTATAAATATTCCGGGTGAAAGCCAGGCTTGGGTGGGTTTCATGAACAAACATTCGTAAATCATGTGAAGAGTCCATGTTGTAAGCAATAAATAAGCGTGAGACAGGAAATGAAAGACCTTATTTATTCAAATTAAAAAAGCCATCAATGCTTCTTTAGTTTTTCTTAGAGATACTGTGTTTCGAAATTTTTAGTGTATCAAAGAATAATAGCAAAAAATATAAATAAATAATAAATAAATTTATTATTGTGTGCGATTTTCAATTTGTGGGGTCCAACTTTTAAATAACAAAAGGGAAAGAATACATGAAACAACAAAGGTCAACAATACAATAGGTCAACAAAGAAAAATTTTATTTTAGTTACTTTTTATCAAATAATTGCAATTAATAAAAATAATTGATTATAAAATTATACCTGGTCAAAACAAAATCAAGTGCATAACTAGTTTAACCACTTCACATACGAATTTATTTAACTTTCTAATTAGATAACTCATCCTATTTTGGTAGTTTATAATTAGTTTGATTTTTTTAATAATATATGGAGCATTTTGGATACCAAATCGTTTCTTATTGATTTTTTCGTATTTAAATACTTAATTCCGTGGCTTAATTGCAGAAGTGAAAATAAAAATTCAGTAAATAGATGCGCGTATCAAACATGTCATTGTTTGCAAAGTGGCTAAATAAATCAGAACACCCTCAATTGAAGTTGAATTTTCAACGCCAATTGAGGCAATACAAATGCCTGAATTTTCTACGCTAGTTGGGTTAATGGGATACAAATGAGAAAATTTTAATTTTCTTTATTCTAAAGTACTCCAAAATGAATTCAAAAAATAGATTAGTTAGCAATGTTTAGTTTTAAATGCGCCAAACATTAAGAAAATTGACAGAATCGTTTGAAATAATCCGGCGAAAACATGTTAACCCTAATCACATTAGGGTGGGGAAAAAGCAGTTGAATTCATTACTTATTTGGCAATGGGGAAATGAAGATTTTAAGCAGGAAAGTTAATTTTTAATTAATTAATAAAACTTAATGAATTAATATTTGAAAAAAAGTTGTATTAACGTTAAATGTCATCCACTACAAGTTCAAAAAAAAAATTACTTGAATTTGAGCGTATTTGAAAAAGTATTTTATTAAAGATAGAAAATTTGATGATATATCTGCATATGTCTGGATATATATATATAT
>JAOUZG010015602.1:11768944-11792772 GCA_026289955.1 Argiope argentata | reverse complement strand
TCCCTAACATTCTTATCTTTTAAATTTAAGTTTTAATAATTAATTCAAAATTTCATTAACTCGTTATATTTTTGATTTGATAATTTTAAAACTAAATTGCGAATATTCAATGAAATAAATTACTTTTAAAATCAATTTTCCAAATTTAGTTTATGATATTATTTTTCCTGTATATCTTACTCCTTTTATTCAATTAATCGCCATGACTTGGATACAAAATATAGGACTAGAAAATAATGAGTTCAAAAATTATTTTACGCCAAAAATATATCATAGATCCAGGCCTAAGGCACATCCAATTGTCAGGATCAAACGTGTTCTGCAGGAATACAGGGGCGCAAAAATGGTAACTGATGTTCAGACAAATAAAGCTGAATTAATAAATAGATAAAATAGTAGGGAAAATAATGACTTTCAGATTTAATTTACGCCGAAGATATTTTTAAGAAATCTCTCCTAAAATGCTTGACCTTCACATTTAAGTTTGAATAACTAATTTATAAGTTTATTTGCTAATTATATTTTTGATTTGGGAATTTTAAAACTAAATGACAAATTTTTAATAAATTGATTCAATTTTTGAAACAATTTCAAGATTTTATGTATATTATTTTTTTCTACATACCTTAAATCTTAAATTCAATTGGTTGCCATGACTTGGTAGAAAAATATAGGCCTAGAAAATAACAATTTCAAGAATTAATTTACGCCATAGATATATTATAGATGGAAGCCTAAATCACATTCAATTTGTCAGTATCAAATGTGTTTGATCCTGACTTGCAGGGGCGTAATTATGGTAAATGATGCTTCGGCAAGCAGAGTCGAATTATTAACTAGATAAAGTGGTAAAAGATAGATTTAAAATAATGAGTTTAAGAACTAATTTAATTTGTGCCAAATATATATTTTTAAATTTTATAAATTCAATAGATTTTTTTTATATTTTGGATTCTGTAGTTTTAAAATTAAATTACAATTTTTTAATGAATTTAATTTTGGAATCAACTTTAACAGTTAATTTATGCTATTATTTTTCCGCAAACTTTTCATCCATTTGATCGCCATGACTTGGATGCAAAATCTTGGCCCTGGAACTCAAGATATAATTAAGGCAAAAATCATACCAAAGATGCAGGCCTGAAATATATTAAATTTGTCAGTATCAAACATACTTGCATCTGGTGCAGTGTAACGATTTCAAATAATATTCATGCAAGCAGACCTGGATTATTACATAAATAAAGTAGTAAATTTTCACTTGATTCCGCAACTTTATGTAGCCCTTAGAACTCGACGATTTTTTTGAGGGGGGGGGCATTTTCAAATTATTTAATTTTTTTTCTTACAATTAATTGTAAATGTCATGCAGACGAACTTATTCAAATTGAAATCAAGATTTTTTTAAAATTAATTTTGGAACTTTATTTTGTTAGAATTTGTAATTAACTGTCATTTGAAAATTTTATGCTATTTTATAAATTAAAAAAATGATGCTTTTTATATTTAAAAAATTCGATCATCTTCTTAAATAATAATTAAATTGGGTTAAATTTTTTTGCTTTTTTTGTATTATGAATTAATTACAAATGCCGCTCAATTGAATTTATTCAGAATTCAAGTATTTTTTAATTAATTTTGAAACATTATTATATTAGAATTTTTAAATAATATCCAGTTTGAACCTTAACTCTATAAAAAAGGGGGTCTTTTTAATTTAAAAAAGTCTTATTTCATTCTTAAATAATAATTAAATTGTGTTAAAAAATTTTGTATTATTATTTTGTTCAAAATGAAATTTTAATTTCAGCTATGCATTTTTATATGTGTTGTACTTTAGCAAAAACTTTTAAGAACAGGATTATGAATTAGCATTTTACTTTTTCATTTTGCCAAAATTTGCTTGTTAAAGTTGTTCTTATAAATATTAAATTTAACTCAATTTAAAAAAACTTGTTTTGATTTTGAAATTTTAGAGCAGAAAAGCAATCCTGAGTTTTGCCAGAAGGTTGAATCTAGCTCTGGACTGATATTAAATCTTTCAGACTTTATTTTTTCACCTCCAACCCCACGATATTTCTGATTTTTTAAGGGTAAATTTGCTCTATTTCATTAAGTGTACTCTTCTTATGCCTCTGTTAGTTCTGCTATTGTTTTGTTGTTAAGTATAACTTAAAAATTTGGAGTCGAAACACTAGATCTAACGTTGTTTAATTATTCGTCATGACCACAATTATGAAAAAAGTCTGTAGATAACCTTAAAGGGAGAAGGGCATCTGACGAAGCTAAACATTACCCTCATTGCTTAAAATATACGCCGTCTTTCTGGTACAGATGTAGCGTGTCTTCTTGATTTCTGGGAGCCCCGGTCAGGGCATGGTTATTCTTCTTCTGTGTGCTATCTGGGAGATGTGTGTTTATGCCCCCCTATAAAAAGGTGCTCTACAAGTGACTGTGATGAGTGTGTAGCTAAGTCGTACTCTTGGCTCTAGTTGGCGCTACTTGAAACAAGAGACACTCTTTTCGGCTTAAATTCTGCTTATATAATCAACGGAGGCTTGTCCATGGTAAGTGCCATAAGTAAAAACAACAACAATAAAATATACACAGTTTATGCTGTACGAACAGCAACAAACAAGTAAAAGAACTACTCAGGATTATTCAAAAACAAAATAATTCTTTCTTCCCCACTTCCCCTGATGAATGAAAGGCCAACAAAGTCATAAGTGATTGAAAATAAAGGAATGTCAAATGAAAAAAATAAACTAAAATCGAAGTTTAAAAATTTATGATTAATAAATATTTTGCCACTATGCATCTTTGTTTAATTCTATAGACATAATTATTAATAATTATGAAAAAAAAAATCTTCCATTTGAAGTGTTCACTAAAAATAAAAAAAGAAAGAAAGTTTTTAAAAATTTTACATCCTTATTTTTTTCTCTCTTCTTCTTTCAAATATTTTTTTATCTTGAAATTAAAAATGGGAATATATAATATTAATGAATTAGTAAACTAACGAAAAAAAGAAACTATTATATTACTTTAATAACTATTTAGCAACGCCTTAATAGCATATAAATATTGACGAATTTCAGAAACCAATCAAAAACAAGATATCAGTCTATCGACTTTGGTTAGCACACTTTGATTGCGAATTGAAAGAGAATTCACTTTTCAATAAACCTTGAAAATCTATAAAAGACGGGGAACACATGAAATGTTTTGAATTCAAATTTTAAAAGAAATATTTATATAAATGCATCAATTTTTTAGTTAAAATCAATTTACCAAAAAAGAATTTTCTGGTCCAGTCTCATTTCAAAAAAGAAAAGAAGAGAGAAGAATGTATTCAGTGGTGGCGGGGTGGTCGGCTGTACACAAGAAGGAGGAGAGGGAGGAAAATGAGAGAACTTACCCCTTTAAGTTTTTCCCCATACTTGAACCATTTGGCGCATTTTGAGTTCCACCTCTTATCTCAGTAAAGATTATCCTGATGGGGTTTTTTTGTTGGGGGGAGAGAGGAATACTTCTGCCTGATAATAATTTTTAACCGAAATTTACCATCAGTCGAAAATTTTGCTTTTCAATTCACATATCAAATTTTATGTGCATATATATTTCAGATTTTGAAAAATAATATTTATATTAGCACGCATTGGTAAAAATGCAGCCTTTCTATCTATTGGATTGTTTAGCTCTAAACTTGAGACAAAACATTTTTTGTCACAATTCACTCAATGTCAATTTGCCATATGTCAAATTTCACTAATGGGAGTATATAATGTGAGTTCACTAATGTGAGTTTCAGTAACGTATAAACACTAATGTGAGTTCACTAATGTGAGTTTCACTAATGTGAGTATATAATGAACTTACCCCTTTAAGTTTTCTCCCATACTTGAAAGATTTGGCGTGTTTTGAGTTCCGCCTCTTATTTCAGTAGAGATTATCCAGTCTTTTTTTGGGGGAGGGAGGGGGGGGATAGTTCTGCCTGATAAAAATTTTAAACCGAAGTTTGCCACCAGTCGAAAATTTTGCTTTTAATTTCACATATCAAATTTTATTTGTATATATATTTCAGATTTTGAAAAATAATATTTCTATTAGCATGAATTGATAAAAATGCGGCCTTTCTATCTATTGGAGGGTTTAGCTCTAAATTTGGGACAAAACTTTTTTTTGTCAAATTTCACACAATGTCAACTTACCATATGTTAAATTTCCTTCATGTAATTAACTTTATATCGTTTTAAATTTGATCACATACACTCAGAAATACTGACAGTCACGCATACAAAATTTTAAACAGTTTTCTAAATCTCACAGAATTGTAATTCCTCGTAGAAATCTAAAGCATAATTCATCAAAATTTCAGAATAAATATATTAAAGGTTATGATTTATTTTTTGTAAGCTTCGTGCATGAGAAAATAAAATTATGGTACCACATAAATTTATAGTAAGTTACTATATTTTTCAAAATATACTGAGGAAAGCAAAAAAATAATGCTGCGGAAGTATGAATAATTTCATTTATAAATCTGCCTTTTCATATTCACAGTTCCTTCCAACCTAAACGAACTCATCCTTCCGTTTGGAGCCGCCCCCTCAAACCTCTCAGCCATCCCTCCAAAACAGATTGCTGTGTTTTGAGTTGCGTCCCATTTCTCACGCGGTTGTCTGTCATTTCTGACCATAGGTGACGCCCCAGGACGTCACTGGGACTGTCAGACTCGGAAGGGGGTCCTTTGTCCGCCACTCCGCAGGGGACAAGCCGCAATGGGCCCCCGGGAGGATAAGCTCTCAGCGTGACGTCCCTCCGCAAGGACAAGCAATTGACTTGACTGGGATGTTAAGGCTAGTTTACTTGGCGCTCGTTCAAAGGGACGGCGGTTTTGTGAAAGAACGAGTTGCATTTGTCCCGAAACCTCAAGATCCATTGGTGGCATTATTTATGGTCATCTCCGTGAAAAGGAGGTGCACAATTATGGTGGAAATCAATTTGTACCTCTGACAGTGGTGACTGAGGGGAACTTATCTTTTCCCAGCAGTAAGCACACGTTCTGGCTCCTTTTATTCCTGCCCATGTTTTTCTTGGTGCACATAAGTCAAGACGTTTGGGTGATGTAGGTCTGTTTGATAGTTTTTCTTGTGACGAATCAGGTTGAGTGGTTGAATTGAGAAATATGGAAAATTCAAAAATTCTCTCCAAATATCCAAGTGATCTTTCAAATAAAATGTTAAAATGAAGAATGATGTAATGGTTCTTTTCTTGCAAATTTCAAGACTTAATTTCGCTATTTTGATACTTAAAAGGAATAAATTCTGAAAATCAAGTTGTTATTAAATTGGCTTTGAATATCTGTATAAAAATAATTTCCAATGCAGATAGAGATATTAACCTTTTGCATTTGGAAAAGTAATTCGAGGCGTAGTTATTCACTTAATGCTAAGGGTTATTTATTGCTCCCCCAAAAATGTGTGTGTGTGTGTGTATAATTAATTTACCACATTTTACCATTCTATAGGTATTTTTAACAACAAAAGTTGAAAAATAAATAAATAAATGCCCCCAAACTAATGCACTACCTTGAATGGTGCCTCTTAGGTATAATTCGAGTGCGAGGGGTAAAAAATTGTAGTTTTGAAATACCTTAGTAATCTATAATAATAGGAAAATACACGGACAAATAAGATCAGTGCATTAGAAGTAAATATATTATAAAAGTACTCTTTTTAAGCAAATTTAATTATAGGAATATAATAGGAAATTGGAAATAATAGAAAAACAATAATAGAAAAATACACGAACTAATAGGATAAGTATATTTAAAGTAAATATATAATAAAAGTACTCTTTTTACGATAATTTAAATAAAGTTTCAAAATTTTATTATTTTAGTCAGAAGATTTTCAGATTAAATATGGTTTAATATCATTTTTCATTCGTTGAATAATCTGAAGAAAATTGGTTCGTTTAATCTTTTAATTTATCGGAAATTATTCTAATTTGATTCATTTGTATTAAAGTAATATTACATAACTTTATTATTTTATGTTTGATTGGTTTGCCTTTTGTAATTTGTTAATTTGATTTGTTTGCTAATAGCAATTCGTTAATTTGATTTGTTTGCTAATTGCAATTCGTTAATTTGATTTGTTTGTTATTTGCAATTCGTTAATTTGATTTATTTGCTAATCGTTAGTAAATTGTTCTAAGATGTTATTTTTTCGTAAATTATTTTTATATGTAATGACACTTAAAAATCTAATTTCATTCAAAATGCTTTATTTTTTTAATGTTTATGTATCGCTAACATCTTTTTTTACAACAATAAAATAATGAAAATAAAATTCGACTTACAAATTACACAAATAAATAAATTTATCGCCTTGTTTTTAGTTATTGATGTAATAAAAATTCTGTTAAATATTTTAAATAAAGGCGAAAAAAAGTGAAGAATAAATACAAAGTGTAATTCAATAAAACGAAGTGAAAAGAAACACTTAAAAATCAACTTTTTCAACATTATTCTCAACGGCGGATTTAGGCTCTAAAAAGTTTATATTATGAAATTTAATTTCAATATTTTTAAAAAACTGTTTCTTATTTATTTTTAGGCAGGGTTATAACCTCTTTTGATTCCAAAAACACAGTTCACCGCGACTTTCTTGTTTCCAGAGTACAACCTTAACGATTTGTTGATCCCAAAACTCCCTTCCGAGTCCAAAGCGAATCCAATCATACTTCGTTCAGTACACATTAGCACTTCGCGGGGAAGTCGAGCTAGTACTCTTTTTGTCTTTAACAATCCCACTTTGGCGACGGAAAACACCTGACTGATATCATAAAATGTCTGTCAGTGGTAGGAGTGATGATCACCTGACACGTCCTGATGTGTTTGCCTCTGCTTTCCACAACAGATGTCGTCCTCTGATGGCCTTGCTCACTGCATAACTTACGAGTCTGCCGCTTCCATGCGTATGGGTGCTGTCTTCATACATATTTCATTAAGTGACGACCTGGTGGTTAACTCTAAGTGCCAAAGAGACAGCACAGGAGAAATATTTGGCAGGTTCGACAGATTTGGCGATTTAGAGCCGTTTTTATCATGTCAGTACGTTATGTTGTTTTTGGAGTCAACCAAAATGCGTAAGCAATGAAATGAAATTTTATTATCTGCACGAGCATCTCAAAAAATCAGCTTTTAATAATGTGTTGCTATTGTATTTACAAAAGATCTGATTTTTTAAAAAAACTAAGTTAATGACGCCAGCAATTAAAACCTGGAGAAATATCATTTTGAGCACGTGATTATATGAAATGAAATTAACAGGAAATGGGATATTTTTTTAAACAATCAATGCGAGACACTTATTTTCTCATTTTTGAAAGGACTTTATTGTATTTCATTTCCATAATTCAAGCTGCTAATCACTTTGCCGACATTTTGCCGCCAATGAATTTTCCGATTCAAATAAGCGGGGTTCAACGGATAAGATAAACATAATGCGTTTGTTCTAGTCTAAATTGGCAAAAATAATGACAATCGGTTAAGAAAAGTCTACTCACTGGTTTTTAAGATGAGGTTTTTGGCTTCACCAAAAATTCATAGGCGAAAAATAAAAATTTTATTATCTGCATGAGCATCTCGAAAATCAACTTTTAATAACATGTTGCCATTGCATTTACAAAAGCTCTAATTAAGAAGATAATGACTACAGCAAATAAAACCTAGAAAAATGTTATTTTGATCACGTAATTATATGAAATGAAATAAACAGGAAATGGGATATTTTTTAAACAATAAAGGCGATGCAAAGTTTTTTTTTATCGTTTGCAATACCAAAGTGACTCATTCAGTGAAACAATCAAAATGAATAAATGTATAATTTAACTCGCACGAGCACGTGGTGCTTGGTCGCTCAAGAAATGATGTTCTGACATGATACATTGTAGATTTCATTTTAATCTTTTATTTTATATTGCAAACATATATTTCAGCTTATATTCATCAAGTTGTAATTCAATAAATTTAACTAGATTTTATATTATTCTTTTAAATACAAGAACTTATAAATATAATGCTGAAGTTACTAATTCAATGAAACAAATAAAAATAAAAGATTAAAATGAAATCTGCTATGTGCTGTTCAGCTTTTTTAACTTTATGATACTTTCTCCAAACTTGAATAAAAATCTATTTAAATAATAGTTTACATTGTTTGACTAATCCATACATTTGCAAAATCTGCCACTTTTTCTTGAGATATTTTCTTCAAACACTAATAAGAATCTTTTTAAAAGTAGATTAGATTGATTAATTAAGTAAAACGTTTTCAGTGATTGGCCATTCAAGTAATGATGTTCTGACATGATACATTGAAATATGCAAAGCAGATTTCAAATTAAATTTTTTTACTTTTTCTATTGTCAGTTACGATTGACTTGCCGTGTTGAATGTTGTTAAAAACATTTTGTTAATTATTTTATAAACTTATTCCTTAACTTTAAAAAAATAAATGAGTAATTAGTCCATTAGTTTTTATTAAAAGAATAGCAAACATTTTTATAAAAAGAAAGTGTAAAAGTACTCTAATTTTCAGCGGTGTTTCTGGGAAACTGCATTATGTGTTTGACCTACCATTAGAATTATAAATTAAATCTTGATTTAAAAATATTTAACCTTTTTTTTCAAATAAATTTAATTTCTTTACTTGTCTTGAAAATACATTAAAAACATTTCATTAATTATTTTAGTAGCTTTTTCCTTGCTTTAAAAAAAACAGTCTAGTGACAAGCAATTCTAGGAAAATGATTAAGGCGCTTTTTCTTATAACTGAGATTGTAAATAAAATCTTGATTTTTTTAAAATTATTTACTATCGCAATTGAAAAATAATTAAAAGGTATAAGCTTGGGATTAAGAAGAAAATTAATGTATCATTGTCTGAACTTCCCTACAATCATTTAAATCTGAAACGGTCACAAAGTATTATTATTATTTCTATATTACTCAACAGAAAAAAACTGTTAATACAAATTATAAAGCAATTGTTTTAAAATAATAACATGGTTAATTGAAAATTAATTGTCGATTTGATTTTCTCATTCTAAAAGGAAATAAACGATATTATGGACAAAGATTTTTGCCAATTAGCATTAACACATAATATAATGGTGTAATTTAACATTAAAATAAATAAATAAAATAAGAATAATTTTCAATTAATTAAAAGAATATTCACTTTAGAACACCAATTTTCTTCAGATTATTCAACGAATGTAAACTATTAAACAAAATTTATCTGAAATCCTTTGATAATATGGTAATAATAATAATAATTAGAAACATTATTTAAATTAACGTAAAATAAATACTTTGAAAATATACTTACTTAAAACATATTAATTTTTTTAATCTATGATATTATATTTATTACAGATTTGTAATCCATTACAGAATTACAATTTTTGATATTTATATCTATTTTGGAAATTATTTAATATGGATAATCACAGTCAATTTAATTACAAAAGAATTATCAGAGTTTATGCCATTTTAAGGTATTTGTCTACGTTTAAAAGGCAGTTTTTTGGTCAAAATTCACAATTTTTTATTGCTTTTTTTAAAAATTATTTATTTAGCTTTCCAAAACTGTATTTGTTTTAAATCGGCGATAAATAGAATCCGAGATATGGCATTTCCTATAAACCACTGTAGCTAAAAACAAAACCGGAAGTTAAATGTTTTTTTTTCTACTTTTTATCAAGCATATGTTTCTGATTTATATTTATTTTATAGTAAGTTCTCAGCAAACCACGTGTACTAGAATTAATTTTGAATATTTTTTTAATGTCGAAACGAATGAAAATAGCATCTGCTTTTAGACGTTGTTTATATTTATAAAGCAGTTTTAGGACGAGATAAATGAACATTTTAAATAAATGTTTTGAAAAACTTGAATTTCGTAAACGATTTTATACATAAAACATGATATCTTAAAAACTTATTAATATAGTACCTTGAAATTTTGCATTTATAGGTTTTATTACATTAATTAAGTGTTCCAATGGCAATGAACTAAGGATATAACATCGTGTGGCAATCGGTAAACTAATGAGCAATGGAAATGCCGCAGAGAAAAATATCTGTAGGAAATGCATAACTCACCTCGACTGCGATCGCTCTTTTCGCGCCAAAATGAAGTCACATCGAACGTATGAATTGACATTAATGCAAGTTATTATAAAATTAAAATAGAAGAGAGCCAATCTGAAAAATATTAAAACGTTGAATTAGGTGAAATTATTTACAGAATTATATACAGTATTTCTAGCATAAACATAAGCGATGTTCTAACATCGCACATCTCTAAGTTCTCCGAAGCCATATTTACAAAATCTTTTTTCACTTCTTGTTGCCAGTTCCGAAAAGAGAAACTTACCTTTCACAGAATTTGATCGTGACGCAACACATAGAGTTAAGTCGTTTCTGTTTTAGAGCTACCTGAAGTAAATTTCAACAACAAATTTTGTGAAATTTTCAATACAGAATTACTCGAATAGCTATAACTTTTTCGAAAATGTATATATTTCCTAGATTCTAATTCAGTCTCTTCACCACAGCTGTAAATATGCTGTGTATAAAAAATATTTAGAATATGTGAAATAGAAATTTTTTGTAGATTGTTTTGCTTTTTGTTGCAATTTTTTTCTATTTTTAGACCCAAATTAACACATTTTACAGAATTTCAACACATTTACGGAGTCTCACAAATAATGTGAAATAGTTAATTGGTTAAAGAATTGATTTATGGAAAGAGAAAATTAGCTCGTCACAAAAATTTTCCTACATTTATTTTGCAGGTGGCGACAAACCAACTATTATGATAAGAGAAAAGCAATCATTGAGTTCTATATTATTAGTCACTCTTTAGAAGTTTCCTCTACAATTGCTGTTCTGAAGAAGGCATTCGTTCTAAATTTAGGTTGGAAATCAAATTGGAATTTACATTGGGCTCTATTTATATCGCTTTAATTTTCACGAACGAGAATCTCTGCTATAAAAGATCGCAAAAACTTGTATAGGAAATTTCAATCTTATATGCTGAATATTCATATTAATCGTGGCCTAATAGTATCTGAAAAAATTCTATAATAGAGATGGGAATATATTTCCAATCCGAAATAGTGCTTTGGATGACATAAAAATTATATTAGGTGGGTGTTGTTTGAGTGATTAAATGTTCTACTGTTGGCATGAAAATTCTAAATGTTTATACAGTTCTTTGACCTTTTCAATAATTTTTATTTATATCATTTCGAGATTCTAAACATTTTAAATATAAAATATTCATTATTTTACGATTAATACTGATCGAAATATGGAACTTCGCAAATTATTATTTTTAATGATTTTGGGATATTTAATGCTTGCTTCAGAAATATACACCAATCAATACTCGAAATAACTATTGATTGAATTAAAATATTAAAATAGAATCTTATCAAAATAGTTTTATAGGAATTAAGAATGTTACAGTTTTAAGAATATTTTACTAAATATTATTTTAAAAAATGGGGGTGGTTTATATATAAAATTTAGATGTTGTAAGTTTGACCACTTCTCCATCAGCTGGGGATCTAGGGTTCGAGTCCTGGTTCGGACATGGTTGTTCTTTATCTGTTCTATCTGTGATATGTTTGAATGTGCCCCCCCTATAAAAATGGGCTGTGCAAGCGAATGTGATGTGTGAGTAGCTGTTCTGTATGTGATGTCTTAATGTAATGTGTTGTCTACTTCTGTAAACCCCGTGTAATACTTAGGGACACGGAGATTTCTAAATGTTCAATAAAAAAATAGCATTTATTGATTCGAACATTTTGAATTATAATTTTTTACGTCATAAAAATTTAAAGTTTTTAATTCTTCGGAAAATTGTGTATGGTCAATAGCTTGGACATCATTATGTGTATAATATAAATTAATTTAAATGAGATTATAATTTGCAAGCGATAAGAAAAAAATAAATAACCAGTACCTTCATATGGTTTTTTTTAATGTTTTGTATGTTACCTTGATCTTCAAGCTGATACTTGTGTGATTTATAACCTTCAAATCTAATTTTAAAATTGTAAATGTTAACTAATAAAGACATTTTCGCATGTTCAAGAAACCCGAGGTTCAATTCTTCATCTAGAAGAATAATTTTCTTCAGAACAGCTCCATCACTGCGTGTCATCTTTTGCAACTCTGCCGCCAATTTCGCTGCTTTTGGCGCCGCCACAATGAGTGATGTGCAGTAACCCTGGAGTATCTGATGAGGAGGAGGTGTCAGGACGTGCATTTTTTCATCCTTTATCCGACGGGTTGTTAGAGCTAAATGGAGTGTCTGTATCCGCCAGCAATCGGCAGATACTGTGCCGCAAATTGTCATGCCAGCTGCTACCTCTGTGGCGTGGGGGGGGAAGAAGACCGATTTATTTTAAGCGAAATAAAAGCAGAATTTGAAACTGTATCAACGGTTCTTCTTGCCTTCTTTTCGGTGGAACAGAAAAAGAGACCAAACTTGATTTTTTTTTTCTGAAGAAATGTATGATCCTTTACGCGTTCATGATAAAGAGCGGGACAATATTCACAGAGAATTACATTAGTGCATATTTATATTAAGTGATCAATTTTAATTACAATATGCTTTCCAAAAGCCTAAATTTCTAAAATCTCTGTTTATATATAGGGAGTGCTCACACTCTCCCTATATATATATATATATATATATATATATATATATATATATATATATATATAACTTGTTCAAATATTCAATCGTTAATAAAATACTTTTTATTCATCCAATCAAGTACAAGTAAATTTTTTTACACTTGTAGTGGATAACATTTGATGTTAATACAGTTTTTTCAAATTTTAATTCATTAATTCTTCATTAATTAATTAAAAACTAACTTTCTCGCTAAAAGTTCTCATTCCAAATAAGTAACGAATTCAGTTTGTTTTTTCCCCACACTAATGACGTTAATCTTAACATGTTTTTGGCCGATTATTTTAAACAATTCTGTTTACTTTCATAATGTTTGATGGCTTCAAAACAAAACAGTGTTAACTAATTGATTTTTTGGATTCATTTTTAAGTACTTTCGAATTAAAATAATACAGAATAAAGAAAATTAGAATTTTGTAATCTGCATTGCGTTTCAACATCTGGGGAAAAAATAAAAGTCACGCACTTTAGGTTGCCACAATCGGCTTTGAATCCTCAATTGACGTTGAAAATTCAGTATAATTTTTTGATCAATTATTTATAATAATTGTAATTATTAGACCGGATAACCTATTTGTTAGTATGTTGGATTTGCATTCCCTGGGCTGCGAGTTCGAACAGGCCAGCTGAAATCTGTCAAGGTTACTAAGTCCTCCACGTCGACACTAATACCATTCCTTCCGTTGTAAAGCGAAACACGAGAACAATTGTAATTATTTAATAAAAAGTGACTAAAATAAATTTTTTCCTTGTTAACGTAAGCAGGAATAGGTTTTAAAACATTGTTTTTTATATTACTTGTTAATCTTATGAAAACAATTTATTTTTTAAATCCACGAGTCGTTACTTCAAGCTTAATCCATCAGGAAAGGATTAAGCTTGCAAGTCGTCATTGATATTAACATTTTTGTGCCCTTGTGTATATAAGGCACATGTGTATTTATACATTTTCATTTATCAGGCATTTTGAATTGATAAATTTCGTATATTATAACTATGAGAATTACGTACAATAATTTAAATAGAATTTTTCATTTCTAAAGATTTCTTACTTAGGGCTATTGGCTCTTCTAGTGTATTTAACCTTTAATTGGCACCTGAATTCACAATTGCACATTTCGTCTTTTAAAAGTTAAAAATAATTCCTGTTAAAAGATTGATATCAGTGAATAAAAATGTAAAATTCTTTAAATTTAAATAGTTTTGTAAAATTCATTACATATAAAACATTTTTTAATCATGTCAATTTAGTCAGATAACACGCTTATAACTGGAATTAATTTTATCAGCTGCCGAATACGAAATTACTGATTTTTCATATTCATATCTCATTTTTGAAAAATAACGATATTGAAAAGGAGATTTAAATCCTTAGTTTGAGACATCATCATGTTTTTGTATCGATGTCTTCTTTTTTACAATACTCTAAAAAATTTCTCATAATTATACAAACGATAATGTACAGACAAAATGTGTAAATTTATTGATATCAGACCAACGTGCAAAACTAAAGCAAGTAATAAAAAAAAACCAATAACTGAAACATTAAAAACTATAGTTGCAAAATATTGTTCAGATTTTTTTAATCATATAAAAATAGAACGTGAAGAAAATTGACATTATTGAAAAACTTTCTAAAATTTACAAATGATTTTTATACAATTTTGGGGTTTTGAAAAATGTTATTTTTCAATCAACATTTAATTTTAAAAATTGGGAGAACTCTTTCTTAATAATCAATTACTATCGAAATAACTGGCTATGTTATTTCGTTTTTCTAGGACCGATTATCTTCCTCTAGAGCGTATACATATGCATACTAATGTGCCGCAATATGCAATATGCTGATATTATCTAGTTGATAAGCATTATCTACATATTTAATAATAAATATGAAGATATATCATTAGCAGGACATTTTCTTAATACTAGAGACAGTTTCAAAACAATGCCAACTAGTCCGAGACATCTGGATATATATGTTTAGCAAAAATGTCCTCTGGAAATTAACGCTGAATAATTTAAAATATAAGAATAAATGAATGGGAAACTAACATTGAGTAATTTAAATTAGAAGAATGAATCAATTGGAAACTAATATTTAGTTCTTTAAATTGCAAGTGCGAATAAATAGAAAATTAACACTGAATGATTTAAATTACTATGAATGAACCGAAATTTAACATTGAATAATTTAAATTACATTAATAAACCGGAAATTAACTTTGAATAATTTAAATTGCTTGAATGAACAAGAAATTAACAATGAATAGTTAAATTACAAGTAAAATGAACAGGAAATTAACATTGAATAGTTTAAACTACAAGTACGAATGAGCAGGAAATTAACACTGAATAATTAAAATTATACGAATGAAGGGAAAATTACTTTGAATAATTTAATTACATGAATGAACAAGAAATGAACATTGAATAGTTTAAACTACAAGTATGAATGAACAGGAAATTAACACTGAATAATTTAAAATACACGAATGAATAAATAAAAAATAACTATTGAATAACTGAATTATTTGAAAAGACTCTATAAATCTTGTCTTAAAATGAGATATTTGCTTTAAATTTATATCCGAATCAACCTAGAAGATTCCACTGATATTCAGAATTGGACATTTTTTTTTATCTCACCCAAACAATCGAAATTCGAAACAGTCTCATTTAGTTTCCTGAATTTAACACACATTTTTAATGAAATCAGAATTGAATAAGTTTTTATAAATGGATTCAGTCAAATTTAAGTCTTTTTTTAAAGTATTTTTTTCCATGGGAATAACCTTGAATTACCTGTTTATTTACTTTAAGGTTTGCAAACGAAAAAGAAAGAAAGAAAAAAAAGATAAGTTTCCGAGAAGGTCGCCAAATGGCGGCTGACTGGGTTCCTAATGCATCGTCTATTTCAAGCGTTTACCCGAAACAGGAAGACATAACTTATTGAAGGGTTCTCTAACGTGATCAAAAGAGGGGCATAAATAAGATAATCTGCTGTCAAAAAGATAGGATGAGGGGACGGGAGTTCGTGTTCTATCGTTTGATGTGTTCCGCACGTTAAAGTCGTTTGCCCGATTTTATCGCCAACATTGAAAACTTATCAGATTTTCACGAATATTCAGACATATATTACCTCTTCATTTGTATTTTTTTTATTCGCCTATTTTTGTCCAGAAATGAGTTGTGTTAAGACTCTCGTCGCCTGTTGGCATGATACGCTTGGAAAACGCAGCCAGAGCTTCAAAGACATAAAAGCTGCAAACGATTTGAATTACGAGCTGCGGAGTTCCTTTGGCGAATATTCGAATTATCGATAAAAGCCTTTTGAAGTTGGAAAGCGTTCGTTTATCCTTATTATATGCATCTGATGGAGTTGAAGTTTGGTGATGAATTTTCCTCTAAGTAATTAAATTAAATTTTCGTGCAGGAAAATGATTTCTTGAAATGCATTTTCCCTAATAAATTCATATTCATATTCTCATACATAAATTCTTAAATGTTTTATGGATTCTATTTGGGTATACAACTTTCAAAGCTTTGTTTTAAAAGTTTGATGAAACTTGGTTTCTTGAAGAAACTAATGTAAATGAAAACGCTTTAAAAAATAATAATTGCAGAGCATAAAAATCAAAAATAATAAAATTCATTAAAATTAAATGATATTTGATTATGTGATAGAATAAAGTTTCTTTCATAAAGAGCAGGAATACTTATTATTTTGAACTGCTAACAATCATTTGTGAGAAATAATTGTGATTTTACAAAATTAATAATTGCATAGTTAATTTTAGGGGAATTGAAAAGGGGGCAGGCGGAAATTTTAGGAACACTTTAACTATTCTTCGAGAGTTTGTAAAAGATTCACTTTTCCTATTTCAAAAAAAATGTAAAAAGAGCTTAAAAACTTACTTTTAGACTTTACTTCTACTTTTTTGATTTCACCTTAATTTTTCAAAAGCTTCTAATTTTAGATAATTATATAAAAATCACCAATAAAAAGTACATAGAAATGAATCATCACTGTATAGAGTAATATCATATTATAGAGCAAAATGGGATACAAGTGGATTCTCATTGAAAAACAAAAAGAAATGGGAGGGAAATCAAAATTTTTTGAGTCATTTTTATTCCATAGAATGTAATTAAAAATATTAAAATACAATTTTTCATTTAAAAATTACATTTCAAATCTGATTAATAATTATATGAAGTGAGATTTCGTTAGATAGATATTCCTCTTTCAAATTTTTTTTTAATCAAATGGTTCAATAACTGCGGGTAACTTTGAATGTAAAATTAGCTTTTTATAACAGCTTTTCTTCATTAGCTCTTAGTATGTTATTATTGCAATAAGTACAGAAGATCGTTACCTTTTCTAATTTCAAACTTGATATCTTGAAATTGAAATTTCATTTGTTGTAGTTTTGTCCAATTTATTTTTCATCCAATTTTTTGGATGATGGAAATTTTATTGTTCCGATAAAAAGAGGCTTAAATAAGCAAAATCCTCCCCCCCTCCAAAAAAAACTCTTTTATAAAATTTATATATATGAATTCAAATAATTCACTTCATTAAATTATCATAATTTTTTTTTGTTTCAAATATTTTAAATCAATTACAATCCTAAAGCACTTCTTAGTAAAAAAATGTTTTTTTTTAATTTTAAAGTATTTTTTAATTTAAAAAAATCCTTATTTTGGGTAACAAGAACTAAGAATTTTAATTTCTTTTCTCCCGGAAAGTATTAAAAAAAATGTTTATTCATTATATCTTATAAAATCAATGAACATTTTAATTGAGTAAGAAATTTTTTTTATTAACCATTTAATAATACTTGAGATAAAAGCTTCAAAAATCAGAAAATTAAAAAAAAACAAAAGCAATAAGCTTACTTTCTTCTTTAAAAAAAAAAGAAAAGAAAATATTCAATATTATCAGTATTATCCAGAAAAAATGAGAAATTATTAAAAAAATTAAAACCATAAAATAAAAACCAAAAAACATTTTGTTTATGTTTAGTTGAAATATCTGTTGCATTTTCCACCAAGCTTTAAATAATAATAATAATAAAAAAACACGCATGATCATTAATGTTAAAGTAAAAGTAAACAGAATGTAAACATCTATAGCAATTAGTTCTAAGAAATTCATGTTTTAAAATGACAAAATTTCGAACGTTTTGTAATTATAATCGAAATTTAAATGTTATTATTTCTGTTCAAAAATTTCCTTTTTTTTTGGCAATATTTAAGTTTTTGAAATTTATGCAATTAATTAGATTTATTATATACAAAGTATATTATTTTCAATTACATTAGCGATTATTTTTAAAATCGAAATTCTTCCAAAGAATGTTTAAAAGAATATTATTTCATACTTGATAAATTATCTGCAACACGACTATCTATACAAGAATTAGGTGTATTTACTTCTACATTTACCTTGCAAATTTCCTACTTTAAAATTTAAGTTTCACGCAAATTTTATTTATCTTCGCTCAAGAGCATTTCATTACATTTCTCTTCAAGGTAGAATGACCTTATTGTTGTATTCTGACAACCTACAGAATGTGAAATATCATTTCACATTGAAGTAGTAATTCACATAAATTCAGCAAACCACTGAGTCGCTGGTTAAAACTTTCCGTAACGCTGTAGAATTCTGATATCAATAGCGGGAAAAAAAACTCTTCATGAAATTCAACATTAGTTCATGCAACAGCAGATGTTTTCTGTTATTTATTCAAATTGTTATGCGTACAAACGTAGGAAAAAATAAGCTTTCGTGTTCTCTCTGTTTTCGATTTTTCTATTGCTTTAACGTGAAAGTGAACCAGTAGACATAATATAATAATAATAATCATAAAACTGTGAAACTTTCGTAGTCAAAATAAAATTTATTGAACAGATGATGAGGTCAGCTAACAATACTATCTTTCATATCATATTAAATTCTTGCACAGCCGGCAAGTTAATTTTAATTTCGTAGTTTATGAACACATAAAGTTAACTTTACAACTTGTTTGTTTGGCTTTATTCCAATAACTCCTAACACATCGCTCAAAATAAATTAAATCTGATGATTGTTTTCAAGTGACATATTCATTCGAAAACAATTCCGAATGTCATTCAGCGCCGAATCGAGAACTTTATGACGAGTTTTAATAACACGAGGCATCTCAATGTGTTAAAAGTAATGAAGTGTGAATCGAAGATATGAATTTTTCGAAGCTGTTTTATTGGTTGATGTATTATTATAATGACGAAATGATGCATTCTTTCTACATCTGCTTCACTTTTGAAGTATGTTGGTGTTGATAACAGCCAATTGTTCACTTCCTTTTTCAAGAAATTTCAAACACTGCATCAAACAGTTGCTGAAAGAAATGAGTAACATTTCAAAAGTTATTCACAATATTGCATTTTAATAAAAAATTTGGGCTTTCAGCTTCGATTTTGAAACTCTTTATATATAACCTTAATATATGCAATATTTTTTTCAGTGTATAAATTTTAATTATCTAAAAAGATGATAAATATGGAATATTTAAAAATCGAGTATAAAATTGAAAAATATTCAAAGAATTAATAGTTTTATTAATAGAAATATAAAGCATTATAATTTAATACATTTAATGTAACGATTATTTAAAAATATCTAAATAGTAACTTATTGAGTATGTCAAAATTTTACAAAAACTGAATATACAAGTTCTTTTAGAATAACCAGCACTTTCCAACGTTAACTCATTACTTACATAACATGCTTTAGATCTATCCCTCTCCTCTGATGTCTTTAGAACAGTTCCATTAACAAAATATTTCATCGAAACTAATATTTTTGCTTGAGGGATGTGTTAAGTGTCAGATTAATATTAAATATTGTGCGAATCGTGAAAATTCTTGGCTGATTCTTCTTTACTGTTTTTCAGGTTTTTTCTGCAGCTTTAGGGAATAGTTGCAGTGAGATAAATATGGAATTCTATACCTATTTGTCACACTTTTATAATTCCGTTTTTATCTTCTATTTATTTTCGGAGATAATAAGGCTGGACCCTGCAATCGAAAAATACGATTGATTATAAAGAAAAAAAAATAAATCTCAAATTTTGCCCTAACATTGCTGTAAATATCACAGACAAAACTCTCAAAGTTATCTTCAGCCATGAAAATTGCGGATTTCCCTTTTGCCTCTTCAACTTTTAAATCCAGATTATATATTTTACTTTCTTTAATCTCTGCATGCGAAATTTTGAAAATAAATTCTGATTAACTGTAATGACAAATTTAATTTCAAGTTGTTTTTCAAGTTCAAGTTGATTTCAGTGTTTTGTCTCAAAAAAAATCAAAAGGATATTTAAAAATATTTCTTAGAGAAATAATAAAAAAGACAACTTTTAAAGAGCTAATTTTAAATTTTAGCTTATAAATAAAAAAGCATATCTTGTTAAAATAATAAAAAACAATATAGAATTATAATATGCTATCAGAATAATATTCCAAAATTAAGACATGACATGAATATACGACCTATAGTTTCAGAAAATATAACAAAAAAATGAAAAATTTGTAAATATTGTGGTCTAGTTGTCTATTTATTAATCAAACATTTGATCACAAACTTAACAGTTAAGTAAGAAAATAAAAAGGAAATAATGTCTAATAGAAAGTTTACTTGCGTAGAATTAGTGACTCGCAGAATATTATCATTTCAGAACATGATGTTATTTTTGGGCTGAGGTCTTTAGCGTCAACAAAAATGCATAGGTGAAAAATAAAAATTTCATTATCTGCACGAGTATCTAAAAAAAATCAGCTTTTAATAATGTGTTTCCATTGCATTTGCAAAAGCTATGATTAAAAAAAGTATGACTAAAGCAAATAAAACCTAGAAAAATGTAATTTTTGAGCACGTGATTATATGAAAGGAAATAAATAGGAAATGTCATATTTTATGAAAGGAAATAAATAGGAAATGTCATATTTTATGAAAGGAAATAAATAGGAAATGTCATATTTTTGTAAACAATCAATGCGAGACAAAGTTTTTGAGAACGTTTTCAATTCTAAAGAGTCTCATTCGACGAAAAAATTGAAATGAATAAAAATATAATTTAATTTGCACAAGAACATTGTGCTTGACCGTTGAAGAAATGATGTTCTGACATGATACATTGAAATATGCATAGTAGATTTCATTTTAATATTTTATTTTATATTACAAACGTATATTTAAGCTTATATTCATCAAGTTGTAATTCTATAAATTTAACTAGATTTTATATTATTCTTTTAAATACAAAACTTATAAAAGTAATTAGCTGTCTGCGATTTTTGAAAATCGTTTGGAAGACTATAGAATTTTTCGAGAAACCGCGAATTATTAGTCCTTTGAAACAACAGATTTTTTTTAAAAAAATGTAATTAAAGTTGCACACGATAGAAAGTTTTTTTTTTCCTTGAAACTCAAAAATGCTCTTTACGAAAACATAGTTACAATTACAAAAATACAGATAATGAAGATAATGTATAATACTAAGATAATGGAGAGTCGATGAGAAAATTTTCGTATTCCACTAAGTTGCAACCGATAACGAAGAATAAGTTGACGTATTCCATATTTATGGTTTATCCTCTAATTTTTATGAGTTTAAATCCAGATGTCTCTTTAAAGATATCTAAATTTTGAGCTAAGTGTGGAAAAAAATCTTATATTAAAAAAGTTTATGCTATAATTTTTTAAATCTAAGATCTTTCATTATATAAAACTGCTATTTCTATATTTTCATTTCAATTTACTTCAATTTAGATATTAAAACCATTTTTGGATTTTAATTTTTTTAATAGTTCTAATTATTGATATTTTTTAGTATAATTAATCAGTAACATGAAACTTGCTGGAATACAAACATGTCCAAAGAAATAAAAAAATGCCAAGGCTCTCATTTCCCTTTCATAATAAAATCCAAATTTTACAATACATGCAAGATGAATACCATCATCTGAGCCATTAAAAGCCTTTCGTTTGCAGATTTTCCTTTTACCATAGAAAATAAATGCATTCGAGATTCGCACTTTAAGCAACAATAACAGAACCAAAAAAAAAGCAGGAAACATAAAATTCCTTTTTCCTGAATAGAGAATCAGAAAGTAATAAAAATCCGCCAAATTAAAATTTGGCGATCGCCGTATCTTTCAAACTGGAGGCCAGTAACCCTACTTGAAAAGTCAAAAGCTCTGCAAGAAATATAACCCATTCGGCCTGCTCGCTGAGGATTAAAGACTCATAATTTATAGTTTGCGTGCGTGTATATCAGTCAGAAGACGTGAATTAGACTAATTCTCAGAGATTTATACCTTCGGTACCAAGATTTCATATTATATGACAACGGCAAATCCGTATCCAAAGCACTTACCAGTTTTCATGGTACGAGGACTTGTTATTTGTGATGTCTTTTCTAAGAAGACGGTTTTTATTTGATTTTGTTCCTCCTTTTTTATTATGATTCTAAACG
Organism: Argiope argentata; assembly: GCA_026289955.1. NCBI lineage: Eukaryota > Metazoa > Arthropoda > Arachnida > Araneae > Araneidae > Argiope > Argiope argentata. The sequence continues at coordinate 11,770,464 of JAOUZG010015602.1, read as the reverse complement.
AATGATGTTTAAACATGCGATCTGCCACGTTCGTGAGGCTTTCTTTCTCTTTTTTAGTATAACCGGGTTTGGATTTTGTTTTCCTAATAGAGTGTTTTGCGGAAAGTAAGGATTTATTATTCAGAGGACTAGACACCGAATACAGCACCGGCTGAAATCAGCTGATTTTGCTAAGGTTACATTCCTGAAGTTCTAGCTGTTAGGGCATTGAAAAAATTATATGAAAATTTTTTTAAAGAAAATTTTTGAATTTAAAGAAGTCAAATTTTTTTTATAGATGTACAGAATGAGAAAAATTGATAAACTATTCTTTTACAAACTAATATTAGTAAAAAAGAATACTTAAATAAACAGAATACATTTTAATAATTAAATTAAAATGTATTAAAATGTAAAAAATAATCAGAATTCAGTAATAATTAAATATTTAGCTGTAAATAATTTTAAAAAATGTTTTTTTTAAAAAAAGAAGAAATAAAATAAGAAATAATAAGCAATAAAAATGATAAATGTGAAGCTATTTTATTAAATTCTTAATGCTGATACATTTAGAGGTCAAAGAAAAGCCGTGGATTTCTGAAGTGGCGTCCAATGTGCAAAAAATTGAATAAAATATCCTTCCCGCACAATAATAATAAATAAATAAATTAAATAAATTTTAAAATACGCAGAAATAATAAAGTAAACTATGAATAATTTTTTAAAAAAAGGTTAAAAATAGAAAAGATATAAAATAAGTAATAATAAAGCAACATAAATGATAAATTTGAAATTGCTTTATTAAATTCTTAATGTTGATTTATTTAACTGGTCAAATAAAGGATGGGGTTTTCCATTGTGAGAAAGAGACGTCCAGTGTGAGAAAAATTGGATAAAATATCCTTACTTCAAAATAATAAAAACTAAATAAATTTTAAAATATTCGGATACAATAAAATATTTAACTATAAATATTTTTAAAATTTGTTTAAAAAAATGGCGGAAATGAAATAACAAATAATAAAGAAATATGATAAATGTGAATCATTTTATTAAATTCTTAATGCTGATTCAGTTAGAGTCATTTTTAAATAAATATCTTTCCCGCAAAATATTACTAATTAAATAAATTAAATAAATCTTAAAATATTCAGATACAACAAAATATTTAACTGTAAATAATTTTTTAAATTTTTTTTAAAAAAAAGGTGGAAATAAAATAGCAAAAAATAAAGCAATATGAATTACTTTATTAAATTCTTAATTCTGATTCATTTAGAGAGTCATTTTTAGAGGCCGTAGTAGATAGTGAGAATTTTTTTTTCTTGAACAGGGGACGTTGTGTTTGAATTCCGTCCTCATAAATGAATCACTGTGTAAATGGGTATGATGGGTTCAAATTCTTCGCATCTAAATGTTTTTCTGTGAGTCTGATATTTAAGCTTGAAAGGAGCGTGTGGTATGGGTCCAGGTCATCTACCCACGACTCAAAATTAAGTGACTAGTCCCAAATCGCTTTTCTTAATTTGAAATAAATTTAA
>JAOUZG010015602.1:11744830-11764366 GCA_026289955.1 Argiope argentata | reverse complement strand
TATAATTTTTTTAACTTTCATTTCCAATTTTTCTAAATGGCAAACAAAATTTTGGACTTAGATCGATTTTCAGATGAAATAACAGCAATGGCGTCATAGTTCTACACCGACCTTTTAAAAACGCGTCTTTTGTAAAGAAGCAAATTTAAAAATAAAGCAATACTGGTAAAAGCAGGTCAACCTTTTAAAAACGCATCTGCTGTCAAAGAGGCTTACATAATAATCATGCAATACTGGTAAAATCAGGTAAAAAAAATTTCCGGCGGCCCATAATTTCTACTTTTTGCCCGTGAATTTCGGAGACATCAAAACCTCCAAACTAAAACAACATTTTGTTCTCACATGATAATAATAACAACTTATTACTAAAATACTTATCTTTTAAAAGTTATTTTTCAAGAGCTCATCTTTCCAACTTTTATTTTCTCATCTTTCCATTTTTAGTGTAGCTAGGTCCACTGGCGCATTGGGCATAATATGATTTTTTCGCAGGCAGTCATAATTTTTTTTCATTCGTGAATATTATTCTTTTGATATTTCACCTTACCCATTGTTGCTACTTCCTAATAACGTCTAAGACAGGGATTCGTTGCATCTATGCCTTTCTTGAACTGCGTTTACTATGACTCTGCTTCTTTATTTTATTTGGTATCAATAATTCTGTTATATGGAAAAACAATAAAGTGATCGCTGTAGATCTTTATTAAATTTTCAATTTCATCAGGAGAAGGGTTAATCACAGAAGGGTGCAAAGATTGACTTATAGATAATCATGCAAGTAGACGACATCATTCGAAAACGCATCGCCTAGGATAAATAAAATTTAGAATGTGATGATTTGACCAAAAACTATGTTTGTAGTTATGAGATTTCGCATCAAATTCGATCCTATTAGGTCGATACACTTTTTTTTTATATATTTCTGGGGTTTGCATATTTTTGAAAGTACTGAATGGTTGAATTTGGCTCAAAATCTGACAGTTGCCTACACTGTAGATGTTAAATTTTTGTACCAAATTTTATAGATATAGCTATGTTTATTTTGTTGTAATGATATATTCAAACAGCCGGACTTCTTTTGAATAGATTTTACTCAACGTTTGATAAAAATTTACCAATTTGATTTAAAGACCGTTTCCCAAATTTAAACCATCAAGCTCAAAGCGTTTATGATCTATGTTATAGACGGACATTTTCCAAAAAAGAGTTTTTCGAACTCTGAGTGGTTTAAGACGTTAGGATTCTTAAGAGTTTCGAGTTCGAATGTTGTGACTCAAATGCTTCTGTAAAACCCGCTTTTTGCTAGGGAGTACTTTAGTGTGAACAATAGAGACAGTGATCACATCAAATTGTAGTCCCAAATTTTTATTCACATGTAGATATGGGATACAGCACAAACATGAAGCAAAAATACGAAAGAAACACAAAACCATTCCATCGTTTTTCACCTCTTCAGTCTCAAGCGGCGTTCCTACGACCCATCGAATCTTCAGACGTGTCAAGCGTTCCCCCGTTTTACCCCTCTTGCAGTTTCTTGGGGGTGATTTGACGTCTGTGGACGCGTCCGAAGTTTTCCCGCAAGTTGTCGGTAAAGTGTACAGGCATCAAAGGACCCCAAGAAACCGCAAGAGGGGTAAAACGGGGGAGAGAGTAGCCCGTCTGAAGATTTGCAGGTCGTTGGAACTAGGCTTCAAGCCACAGTTACACGACCTGTGAATCTTCAGACTAGCCACGCGTTTCCCCTTTTTACCCCTCTTGCGGTTCCTTGGAGTTCTTTGACATCCGTGGACGCGTTCGAAGTTTTCCCGAAAATTGTTGGTAAAGTGTCCAGGCATCAAAGGACCCCAAGAAATCGCAAGAGGGGTAATACGGGGGAACGCGTAGCTCGTCGGAGATTCGACGCGTCGTGTAATTGCCGCTTCAGACTGATTTCTCTTCATTCTCGCTCAAATTTTCTCCCTCTGCGTTAGGTAAGAAGAGTCACCAAAGTTGGCGGGTCTTACAACTTCCTACTATATTATACTACGTTCGTGAGAAAATAAAAATAGAAATATCAATCAAATCACCACTTTCTGTTCAAAAATACAGTGATGCTTTAGTACAATATAATTTTTTAACCCATTTATCAAACGTTACAAGAATTTTGAGTTGCCGGCGTATCGGCACAGAGGTAGCGTGTCTTCCTCGTTATCTGAGCGTCCCGAGTTTGAGACCTGTTCAGGGCATGGTGTTCTTCTATGTTCTATCTGTGAGGTGTATGAATGTGCTCCCCTGTAAAAAGGGGCTGTGCAATAGAATGTGATGAATGTATATCTAAATCGTACTCTTGGCCATGGTTGGCGCTACTTGTTAGTTGGCGAAAAACAAGAGACTTCCATTCGGCTTAAAATCGTTGACGGCCGTCAAAGTGCTTGTCCATGGCAAATGCCATTAGCAGCAACAACAACAACAGAATTTTGAACTGGGAGTAAATACGTTAGGTTTCAAAAAATTTCTATTTGACTTACAAAGCTATGTGGGCAAGTAATTCACTCAACCACCAGTCAGAGTTACTAAGATTTTGACAATTGAAATGCAGTGGGATTATTAGTTGGCGAAATAAATCTCTTAACATTACTCTCTCTTTTAAGCCTCTCTGTGGTTTGACAGACCGCGTCGCATTATTGTCATCCATCAAAATCAATGAGCCATGCAGAGTCTATCTTTTTAATATCGCCGTAATGTTTAGGATAACTGCCGCAAGGCTTTCGCAAATATCTGCTGAAACATGGATAATTGAAAAGTACAGTTCCATGGTGCCGACGGTGGACATTTCGAACTAAGCCATAAGTGAAGACAGATAAGAATATCTAGAAAACAATTGAGAAAGTCTTTTTTTAAGTTCTGAAAACTTTCAGAAGCGAAGCTGGTCTTACATTTTTGTATTTGCTACCTTTCTTTCCCATTCGTCCAATAATGTCGGATAAATTCAACGACACTGAACAAAATAGCAAATATGACACTATGAAATAAAATTGATTTTATTAGTTTATTTTTGAAGTTTGAAGCAAATTAACTTTTAACTGTCCAATAATGCCGGCGTACTGGTATAGAGGAAGAGCGTCTTTCTCGTGATTTGGGCGTTTCACTTTCTAGTCTCGGTTAGGGCATGGTTGTTCTGTGTTCTATCTGTAAGGTGTGTTTATGTGCTCCCCCTGTAAAAAAGGGCTGTGAAAGCGTCTCTGTGTGTGTCATTCTTAAGCGGCGTTTCAACGACCCGTCGAATCTTCAGACGAGCCATGCGTTTCCCCTTTTTATCCCTCTTGCGTTTTCTTGGGGTGCTTTGATGTTTGTGGACGCGTCCGAAGTTTTCCCACAAATTTTCGGTAAAGTGTCCAGGCGTCAAAGCAGGGCCTGACTAAGACAGGGGCATACGGGGCAGTTGCCCTGTTCCCCATCGTAAGGGGGGGCCTTCATGTCGAATATAGATCTTATTTTACATTTCCTTTTATAATGATTGCTCTACATTATTAAAGCAGTAAATCCGAGAGGAGCTCCAAAAAGTTTTTGCCCCGGGCCCCAACTAAGCTAAGTCGGGTACTGCATCTAAGGACCCCAAGAAACTGCAAGAGGGGTAAAATGGGGGGAACGCATGGCCCGTCTGAAGATTCTCAGGTGGTAGGGACTAGGCTTTAAGCGGCTTTCCAACGACCTGTCGAATATTAAGACGAGCCATGCGTTTCTTCGTTTTACCCCTCTTGCTGTTTCTTGGGTTGCTTTGTTACCTGTGGACGCGTCCGAAGTTTTCCCGCAAATTGTCGGTAAAGAGTCCAAGCATCAAAAGACTCCAAGAAACCGCAAGAGGGGTAAAACGGGGGAACGCATAGCCCATCTGAAGATTCGCAGGTCGTTGGAACTAGGCTTTATATGAGCTAGAAGTCAGATTTCTACCCTCGGGTCTCAGGGGTCCATACCCTCAGAAGCTGCTGTACCTCCATCTTTCCATTGTAAAGCGGACATGAGATCATCATCACTGCTTAATATTTAAAACGGTTTTTTAATTTCTCGCATTCGTAGTATACAGAAAATATAACGATCGTCAAAAAAATTCGAACTCAAAGATTTCATGAATCTCCACGTTTTAGACTTCCTTGAGTTCGAAAAATGCATTATTGAAAAATGTTCGTGTGTCTGTCTGCGATAAAGATAACTTAAAAAGCTTTGAGCTCAACGGTTAAAATTTGGTATTTAGTTTTTACTCCATAGTTGACTATTTCTATCAAATTTTGAATAAAGTCTCAAGAGGAACTTCATCTGTCCTGCTGTTTGAATATAAGTTAACATGATAATCACAAAAACGAAGAGAGCTGGATAGATAAAATTTGATACACAAATTTAACACCTCTGGCGTAGATTTTTGCCAAATTTTGAGCCAAATAAAAGAAAGGATTGATTGTCTGTCGATCTATACATCGAAAAACCTGTAAATGCACTTATTCAAAAACTCATTGATTTAAAAGTATCAAATTTGGTATGAAATTCGGACTATAAGTGTTGCTTTCTGCCAAATCTTTGTTTCAATCTGTTGAGGAAAACATATCTAAAACACGAATTTTAGATCTGGATATTATTAACACAAACCAAGTATTGGATTAATCGCCAAATAACTCGCCAAGGATGACACAATAGATTCAGTAAAAGTACTAAATACACGATAAAAGTTTATATTTCGTAACTATTGTATGCCAGTGCCCTGTATGGGATTCTCTGGCATGACAAATTTATTAGAGAGTATACTAGAAAATTTTTTGGAGACAACTGCCGCCATTTTTTAAAAAATCTGTAAAAAAAGTTTGACGTTATCATATCAGATCATAGTCAACAGAGTAAGAAATTGCAGTTTCTACCAAAACTAAATTGAGATGTTGTTTTAATGTCTAATTTATTTTTTTGTTTATTTTTCTTTTAATATTACAGCCTGATTTTTGGGCAATAATTTTTTCGCATTTCTTGTGTAAAAATATGGAAGAAGCATTTTAAGGAATCGAAATATTAATTAAAATAAATAAAGGATGTTACATAGTTATTTTATATATATTTTTAAAAAATCGAATAATATTATCGAACATATATTTTTAAAAATCGAATAATTCTTGACCCATTAATATTCAGAAGTTCATAAAAAGTAATGTTAAAAAATTTCAATAATTCTGGGGCCATTATTGTTAAGAAATTTATCAAAAATATTGTCAGAACATTTCAATAATATGGGCCCATTAATGTTCAGAAAATTATCAATAGAATTGTTAATCTATTCCAATAATTATTGGTCCCTTAATGTTCAGATATTTATCAAAAGTATTGTTTAAAAATGTCAATAATTCTTGATCTGTTAATATTCAGAAGTTTATCAAAAGTATTGTTAAAAAATTTCAGTAATTCTGGGCCCATCAATGTTCAGAAATTTAGCAAAAGTATTGTTTTAAAATGTCAATAATTCTTAGTCTATTAATATTCAGAAGTTTATCAAAAGTATTGTAAAAAAATTTCAATTTTTCTTGGTTTATTAAACTTGAGAAATTTAACAAGAGTATTGTTAAAAATTTTATTGCTTTTAAAGAAATGAAGTGATCGTGTCACGAAATTCGACTCGAAGAGTTCCTAGATCAAAAACCGATTCCTCCAAAAAATCATTGGGTAAGTGAACTTAGTTCATGTTAAATATATCGTATGTAGGACAAAATATACCTTAATCTTAGTAATCGTTCCGGAGAGAAAGTGATGGTTCAGTTGATATCCTCATCATTCAAAGTTTGTTCGAAAATATCTCTCATGTTGCTTAAATTAAAAATTTTAAAAAATATTTTCAATATAAAACATATTTTGAGTTGCCTTTCATAGTTGTAGAAATTCTGGTTGCCATAAATCTTTGATTTGAATCAAACTCAACCCAACAATTTTTATCCATCATGACAACAAAAAAAATAATTTCAGTAGAGACACACTTAAAGATAAATTTCTTTAAAACGGTTAAAAAATTTAAATAAACAGACAAAAAAAATTATATCCTTATCCCAAAGTAATTTTCCAGTCCAGACATTCCCGGTGCGTTCATTTTCTTGCACGTCTCATCTTAAACTAATGTCGAAAGGCCCGAGGCAGTCGGTGGCAGCAGTCGGAAAATAAAAATTTTTGCAAAAGCTCAGCAAAGTCCCTGACACGCTTTCCGGAAACAAATTATATGGAATGAAAGGGTCCTATTGTAGCGCTTCTGTTTTCGCTGATGTTTCATTAATATAAATCGTGCGGTAGCGGCGAACGCGCTCGGTATAACGCACAACAAAGCGAAGCGAAATGAGAGAAAACAGCATATCGTTTGGTGGAAACCTGGCAACTGCGCGACGGGAATGCGCAGATGCAGACAGATGATATAAATGGCTGCTATTAATTCTCAACAGCTGTCAGCTATTAAGAACACTGACACACCTTCATGACATATAAAAGAGCCGAGATACTAAGAACACAAAGAGCTCGGTACATAAATTTAAATGAAGGAGGCAGTTTTTGTACTTAATTTTGTTTGCTTGTTTTAGTTTTTCAATGACTAACTGCTTTATTTATAACTTTGAAATCTACGTTGGGCAACAATGCAAACGAAGCTCATTTTGTGTGTCAGGATTAAAAGCGTTATGTTCGTCATTATCCGAGACGACCTTTCCGGGGGTATAAAATATTTTTAAACGTAGTGTCTCTTAACTGGAATTTGATTTGAATGGATGCAGAAATATTTATTTCAACATAAATCTTGATCAAGTTATTTTATTCTATTTTTTTATCACATCAGAACATGATATTGATTTTGGAATGAGGTTTTCTGACGTCTACAAAAATCCGTAGGCGAAAAATAAACTTTTCATTACTTGCACGAGCATCTCAAAAAATCAGTTTGTAATGACGCGTTGCCATTGCATTTACAAAAGCTCTGATTTTTAAAAAAGTAAGTTAATGACTACAGCAAATGAAACCTCGTAAAATATCCTTTTGAGCACGCGATTATATGAAATGAAATAAATAGGAAATGCGATATTTTTTTAAACAATCAATGCGAGACAAAATTTTTTTTGGTCGTTTGCAATACTGAAGTGACTCATTCAATTAAAATGAATAAAAAAATATAATTTAACTTGTGCGAGCATTGGTGCTTGGTCGTACAAAAAAAGTCGTTCTGAAATACATTGAAATAGACGTACCTGATTTCATTTTAATATTTTTTAATATGTTTGTTCTGTATTTAAATACATTATTAAGTGTCTTTTTAAAATTAACCGAAAATTCTGCTTCCTTTTCTTCAAAACCTTTTAAGATGTAGGCGTATAATTTTATTAGCCTAATCCTACGCAAAGTTCTCGGGGAAAGAAGGACTTTTTATGAATTTACTCTTGAATTAAAAATTTTTAATAATGAAACAAAAAACTTATTTTAATTTCAAATTAAGTATTAAAAAGGGTAAATTAAATTTAGATATTCCAAAATCTCATAAACAAAATGTTATTTCTTCACTCAACACATCGACGGACCATATTAATACTCTTCATAACACATTCATTGGGTTAAGGATCTCTAAAATAATACTCCTCAAATAAAATCACACCAATTTAAAAAACAACCATCTTTTATTAAAACACAATTATAAATTCATAGAGCAACACAGTAATAAAAATATACACAGATCGCGACACGTAATTGCATTGAGTCACGAGATTGAGCGAGATGGAGAAATGCGCGTGAACACAAAATATACAGCATTGTTATAAAAAGCAACTTTTAATTTATGAATTTCTTCCAAATATTGTTGGATCTCGTCTCACCTTCACTAATATATTTGTTATCTGTGTAATAAGAACTCTTTGTACTTTTCAAAAATTACATATGATGCCTTTATAAAACTTTGAAGAACTTATACTCAATTTTAGGATAGATATTTAGAATCAAGATCTGAAATAGTTGTTGTAGCAAAGTAACCAGGGGCCGACTTGTAGTGAAAATTAACTAAATTCCTCCCTAGAAAGCCATGGATTTACGAAATATATATTTTTTTGTTCACACAATAGAATAAGGTAGAAGCTAACAGAAAACCGACGGATTTTACACAGTTATGATAATTTGTCTAAAAAAGGTCAATTCAAGAAGGAAACGTAAAATAAAATTTCTATTCGATTTGCCCCCCCCCTCTGATGTGGGGACCCGGGGCAGCTGTCCCGTATGTCCCTGACTTAGTCAGGTTCTGAGAGTATCATTAATAATTAATAAACAAATAGTAACAAAAAAAGGTAAAATGAAATTTGTTAAGCATATTTCAATGTATCATGTCAGAAATTATATATTTATTAATTTTTATTGTTTCATTGAATAAGTCACTTTAGTATTGCAAAATATCAAAAAACTTTGTATCACATTTTTTGTTTAGTGAAATATCACATTTCCTATTTATTTCATTTCATATAATCGCATGCTCAAAATGAAATTTTTCCTAGGATTTTTATGAGGTAGTCATTAACTTATATTTTTAAATCAGAGCTTTTGTAAATGCGATGGCAATGTGGTATGAAAAGCTAATTTTTTGAGATGCTCGAGCAGTTAATAATTTTTTTTATTTTTCGCCTACGGATTTTTGTAAACACCACAAACCGCATTCCCAAATCAACATCATGTTCTGACATGATAAAAATGTATGGTAACAATTATGAATTTTTATAGAATTATCACAGAAAAAAAATATTAAGGTGTCATTATTAAAAAAAATATGTCTTTTATTTTTACTTAAAGCATGAATTTAAAAATTTATCTCATTCTGAAAGGCTCTAAGATGCTGATAGTTTAATTGTGTGATGAAATCTATATATTATTTGTTAAAAGATTTTACCAATTTCATTTTTTTTTCATGCCTGTTTTGAAAACACATGTTTTAATTTTTGATTTTTTTTCTAAAATGGTATTCTTTTTTCGAATTTTAATAATTTTCTTCATTTATATATTTTTTTATATTAATGCAACGCAATGGAACTCATTTATTATCTTGAAATATTTACCAATTTCAAATTGATCAAATACAATCAAAAGCTCTAAACCTTCAAAATTTGCTAGTAAAATCCTTTTTGTTTAAAGAAGAGACTGTCATAAGGAGCATAGTTTGAAAATTACAATAACCTGATTCACTTAACCTTCAAACAATTCTTTTACTATATTTGTCATCTGATTGCTTGTTGTACCTTTTTTTAAAAAAAACTATAATTTGATTCATTTCCAAAATGGGAAATTGTTCAAATGACATTGCGATTTTCTTTTCCATTTATTTTTACAATATATATCATTAAGGGTTGCATGCAGTCATGCTCAACACAGAAGCCGCTACTGTTTCCTGATTAATCTCTTGAAACGAGAGCTCCAGAATGGCGTGAAATTTATGAAAGGGGGAGAAAAAAAAAAGAAAAGAAAAGATTAAAAAATTAGACAATAAGCTTCTTCAAAATCTTCCGATAAAAAGCCCCTTTGTGTGGGCAAAGGACACCCAATACCGTTCCCAGCAAGCGAGACTAAGAGCATTGAAGTTTCGTCCTTTGCAAAAAGGCAGATGAGCGAAAACAAGTGTGTCCATAACGAAAGTGCTATTTCTGTCTGGATCCGATACAACTATTTCTGTCTTCAAACGGTGTATGTTCTCTTTTCTTGCCTTTCTTTAGCTCCGTGTCTAAAGAGACGATTTGCCACCAACGTTCCTGGTTTCAAGTTTGGCGACGAAAGCAGCACTGTTGACAAATCACGGGTGACAATGACAGACGTCATTTACCACGACCGGAACAGAAAAGCAAAGTGATGGTTCCCAATTTGTAAATGACATCCCCCTTTTTCTGTCGGAATTCTGGAATCTGAGGAAGGGGGCCTTTGAAGCGACGAAATGCGTCTCATGCTTCTCTGTACGATTTCGGTCGTCTCCTGAGCGCCATAAGAAGTTCCAGTTTGGAGCAACTACCTTAAGTAGAAGCGTCGGTTTTAGATCCAATGCCAGTATTGGATCTAAAACTAGTCCAGTTGGTAATTTTCATTAATTTGGGATCAGAAGGCGAAGCGAATTATGATAAAAGATGTTAATTTTTAATGAGCCTTCTTTCAGCTTTTTCCCAGTAAAATTATAAAGATACATTTCATCAATAAGATTGATGAATTAGTTTTTTGCTCATCATTTCCATTTTGAGTGAAAATTATTACATAAAAACATCAAAATCAAAGTTTATTATCGCAGCTAAAAGTTTATCAAAACGAATTAATTTTGCCATTTTATTTCAAACAACCTTTTGCAAACATTTGTTTCACCATGATTAATAGTTTTGATTTATTATCATCTGAAAACATGACGTTGTATTGGTTAAAATGTTTTGACGTTTCCGAAATTTAAGAGCAAAAAATAGTTTTATCTGCTTTTACCAGTACCGAATTATTATTACGCAAATTTCTTTGACAGTAGATGTGTTTTTAAAAGTTTGACCTGCTTTTATCAGTATTGAGTTATTATTATGCATTCTCTTTCGATGGCAGATTCGTTTTTAAAAGGCTGAAGAACTATGACATCATGTCTGTTATTTCATCTCAAAATCGGTAGAGCTCCAACACTTTTTTTTTGCCAGCTAGAAAATGTTAAAATGAAAATTTAAAAAAAAAATTATCATTGTGTGTGTGTGTGAGAGAGAGAGAGAGAGAGAGAGAGGGATAGAGACCGATAGAGAAGTCTCGTGATTGTTTCAAATCGGTTTAAACTGATTAATGACTTAAATTAATCAAGATAAATAATGACTTAAAAATGAAGATGTTCTTACATGATGACTTGGAATTTACGATCGAAGATTTCATTTTCTTTTTTCTTTTCTTTTTTTTTTCAGCTTAATATCTTCATCATTACTTGAAGATCATGATTTCCAAAAAATGAAGTATTTATAGGAGTCAAATCAAGAGAGATATTTATAAAAGATATAAAGAAAATTTTTACGGAAGTTATAGTGAGAAACATCAAAATTTTTTAATTAATGAAAAAAAATTAAAATCTCTCACAGGCGCATATTTTCACTTCCTAAGTATATTTGCACTAAACTGGGTATTATTCTAAATCATACTGCCTGGCTTGTGTCAACATTATCCTTTATTATTAGGGAAAATAATAAAGACCAATGAGAATTGTCTCCTCAAATTTTTTATATGCTCTCTAATAATGGAATTATCTCAATTAATTTCTTTCCTCGCATTGGCGTACAGTAATTACAAAACATTAGCCTTTGGTATGAATTTAGCCCCTTTTTACTGAATGTATTAAGTAATCCTTAAAAAGTTTTTTTTTCTTTTGACGATCTATTTCTGGCATTCACTAAACTTGTCTGAAACTAAAGATTCTTTAAATTCTTAAATTCGAAAATTTTTAGGAATACAGTACTTTCTCTTTGTATACTTTGCTCACAATAAAATTTTTAAAAAAATCGTTGAGAAAATAGTTTTTATATCAGAAAGGTTTCGAAGCAGTAAATATCACCTTTAAGAATTTATAAAAGATGTAAATATCATCTTGCAACCATTTGCAACCATCTTAATATTTGACATCAAAATTGGAACTGTACTTTTCAGTTAGCCTGGCGGCACCGAAAAATTGCCTAATAATGTAATTTCTGCCAAATTTCTTTGGCGATTTATCGCTGTCGCCTTGCTAACGGAAAAGTACCGTTGCAATTATGGCACTAACATATTATGCCGTCCAACTTTATCTCCAAGTTTGAAGTCGTTGTCAATGAGTTGCTAAACCGCCAATTATGACAATCCGGCAATGGTGTAATCATTTGATCCTTATCACCAAATTTAAATCCGTCGCCAATGAGTTATTAAACTGTTGGCAATAGTTGGCGAAGAAGGTACAATGCGTAAGTACCGTTAAAATTAAATCGTATGACTAAAATCTAAGTGAAATAAAACCGAAAAGAGTTATTTCCCAAACTTGTTGAGAAAATAGTTTTTATATCAAAAAGGTTTCGAAGCAGTAAATATCACCTTTAAGAAATTATAAAAGATGTAAATATCATCTTTTATAATTTGCAATCATCTTAATATTTTGACATCAAAATTATTACTGTACTTTTCCGTTAGCCGGACGGCATGGAAAAAATCGCCAAATAATGTAGAATTCCACCAAATTTCTTTGGTGATTTTTCGTTACCGCCTTACTAACAGAAAAGTATCGTTGAAATTATGTTACTTACGTATTATACCGTCCAACTTTATAGCCAAGTTTGAAGTCGTCGCCAATGAGTTGCTAAACCGCTAATTATGGCAATCCGGCAATGGTGTAATACATTGATGTTTATCGTCAAATTTAAATCCGTCACCTATGAGTTACTAAACCGTTGGCGATCGTTGGAAAAGGCGGTAAATACCGAAATTAAATCGTATGACTAAAATCAAAGTGAAATAAAACCGAAAAGAGTTCTTTCCTAAACTTTGTTTCCTAGAATAGGGTCTATTTCCTTTATTTTGTTCGTTAGTTTGGTTAGTCCTAACGTGTCAAAGTCTGACACCAATATGTGGTTATAGTACTTTCCTTCAAATGGCTTCAAATTTTGGCTTGATACTGATTAATATCGTGTTAAGTGATCGCGGAGCGCCGACATTAACGTGTCATTTCCTTGATGTGCACCTTGAGTTAATCCCAATATGGTCGCTCAAACAAGGAAGCAATATCTTTTTTTAATATTTCATTCATAATATTGTTTATCTTGGCAACCATCCTGATTTTTTGACTTTGGCTATTTGACATGGTTGACATTTTTGACGATGTGTAAATATCTATTGAAGTAGTTTTCAACTAAAACACAATAAATTGATCATAATACCATTTTGATGTAACGATAAATTCCATGCAACACTACATATCTCTTATTTTGCATTCACGCAATACGTCATTTATTTATCATTAACCATGCTATAATCTTATTTATCAGAAACAGCTAGAATAAATTACAGCAAATCTTAATAATAAAATTGTTTTGTCGTTATGTACTTATCTTCAAATGCATTTGGCTTCTTTGAATGGCATTTTGACAAAAGGAAAGATTTAATAGCAAAACTGATAAAGAAGTTTTTGAAAAACTGGACATCTCACACGAAGATATTCTTAAATTAATAACCACCATTTATTGATTTATTTAACTCTTGATTTTAGCATTTGTCTTCATTCGTATTAACATTAATCAGATGGAAACAATGACTTGTTTATTGGACCAACTATAATGCTGTTTAAATTGCAGATTCAAGTACGAGGGCCATCCAGAAAGTAGATTACGTTTTCGTCTGTGCCCGCTAGGGTCGGGGCTAGCGCGGCCATCTTGGGGTCAGAGCGTTGCGCAGCTCAGTCGGCATCTAGCCGTGCTAGTGAGAGGTTCGTGCTGTGCTCCGTTCAGATACTGTGATGGTTTGAAATGTCTGCGTTAATTGAAAATGCTGCGAGGTGCGTGCAGTAATAAGGTTTCTGACTGCAAAAAACTGTAAACCGATAGAAATCTATCGGCAGCTTTGTGAAGTGTATGGGGACAACATTATCACTGAAGGTTGAGTGGGTCATAAGATTTAAAAATGGCCGAACCAATGCTCACGACGAAGATCGAAGTGGGAGATCCAGCATAGTGACTGCCCAACTTGTCGAAAAAGTCGATGCTAAAGTCCGTGAAAATCGAAAGTTCACAATAACGGAACTTCTTTGAATTTTCCCACAAATTTCGCGAAGTTTGTTGCACGAAATCATCAGCGAAAAGCTTGGTTACCACAAGTTTTGTGCAGGATGGATTCCAAAAATCTTGACAGAGGACCACAAAAATCAGCGAATGGCTGCAGCGTTGAAATTTTCGGACGCTTACCATAAGGATGGTGACTCGATCGCTTCGTTACTGATGACGAAGCATGGGTGAAAGAAGAGGTAACGAAGTGGTTGAAGGCGCAGGTGGCCGAATTTTTCGACGAAGGAATTTCCAAGTTCGTACATCGCTACGATAAATGCCTTAATTTGAATGGTGACTATGTAGAAAAGTAGTATTTGAGTGTGGCTTTCATCTGTATATAATAAAATTTGTTTCCTATACTTTGTTTATTTTTTTATTCCAAAACGTAATCTACTTTCTGGATAGCCCTCGTAAGTTATTTGGTGAATAACATCATTGTCTATAATAATAACATCTATTTAAATATATAGGAAAGAAAAAAAACTAACCGCTTTTATATTACCTCCCACGAAGATCTGCATAACAACTTTAAATAATAAATGACAAATACATTTATTTGAACGTGTCAAAGTTACAGTGATGAAAGTGCATTTTCTTTCTTTTCCAATAAAACGTATTAAAAATTATGCATATTTGTCGGACAATATACTTTGTAATGTTATCATTTTATGAGTTTGGTGAATCCAAATTTAAAATGAATTGAAACGAAATTTCAAGCATTGATTAAAATTTTAAACTTTTTAAATGACTGAAATTGCTATATTTTATTTATGTATTATTTGAACGTTACTGAAATATCCACTAATTTAGGCTTTATATGAAGTGTTTTTTATTTATGATTAAATTTCGGTTTTCAGAAAAGGACCACAAATAAATTCTTTTGAAAATTAGTACAAAAAAAAATTCGATAAATAATCAGAAAGAAAAAAAAAGAAAGAAAAGATATAACTTTTTTTAGTAGTTTCTTATTTAGCAATTGAAGATTGTAAACTCTTCTTTTCAAAGTACTACAATAAAAGTTCTTTAATTATGTTTTAATTCTAACCATTATTGCATTATTTCATTAACGCTATTAAGCTAATTTGATTTTACTACTCAGTTTGCTATATTTAATTAACAAAAGGGGTTCATTTGTTTGTTTTTTTATACATGCTTCCATTTTCTTCAAGGCAATTATTAATAAATCAATGAAAATCTATCAATAAGAAAATTAAGAGTAAATAACAATGAAAAGGAATCCCAAATTTCACATTTCAAGTTATCATGTGAGAACATTATTATTTTTTAAGTCATTGTTAATCATGTCAGAACATGATATTGTTCTTGGGATGAGGTTTTTAGCGTCAACAAAAATCCGTAGGCGAAAAATAAAAAAGTTATCTGCACGAGCATTTCAAAAAATCAGCTTTTAATAACGTGATACCATCGAGTTTAGAAAAGCTGTGATTTTAAAAAAATAAGTTAATGACTATAGCAAATAAAATCTAGAAAAATATCATTTTAAACACGTGATTATATGAAATGAAATAAATAGGAAATGAGATATTTTTTTAAACAATAAATGCGAGACAAAGTTTTTTGGATCGTTTGCTATACTAAAGTGATTCATTCAATGAATTAATTAAGATGAATAAAAATATAATTTAACTTGCACGAGCACATGGTGCTTGGCAGTTCAAGAAATGATGTCTGACATGATACATTGAAATATGCAGAGCAGATTTCATTTTAATCTTTTTTCCCCCCTTAAGTTGTGCAATTGACTTTTTGACTGAATTCTACAGTTACAGATAAACAGAATCTAATATAATACCTTGAGAAGTGAAAACATTCAGCATGATTTAAAAGTAAAGAGAAATGAGTTAATTTCACTTCATAGAAGCTTAAATAATAAAATTTCTAACCTTAAGCGGTATTAGTCCCGATTTCTGACTATTTTTCTCGGATTGTATGAATATTCCGGTTATATTCTGCATCTGAAAATAAATCATTGCATTTTTATATTATTCTATTTTTTAAGAAAGGAAGACATTCATTTTAAAAGAATATTTATCTACGTGTAAACTTTGAAAATTGACAGCATACAAAAAAAATTATTCTTTGAATTTTTATTTTAAGTAAAATATTATGGTCTTTATATAACCAAAAATGATAAATCAGTTTGAAAGAAAAAGTATGAAAGAAATAGAAAAATTGTTTTCGAATATTTCGTAATTAGGAATTTGTTTCTGAGTTTGTTTGTTTTCCCCAAATTTTTTCCTTTATCATCCCCTTCGCCTTCTTTTAGATGTACACTCCACATTCTTTAACTTGTCTTTTATAAACGACGGATGTCTCTGTTTTAAATTCAGGGAATCTTGTCACTTGAGATAAAAGAGACTCATTTATCTCTGTCTGAGATCAGAACTGGATCTGTTAACGAATCCATTAATCAGATACAAACGTTAGGCTTATTTGATTTAACTAGTACATTTGTTTTGTCAGATACAGCTGCTACTTTGAAAGCATGCCGCCAACTAATGAACAGTAGTCGTGTCGTTAGAACGGATTATTTAAAATGATTTGAGGATGCTAAAGCTATTGCAGTTAAAAAGAAAATTAAGTGATAAAATTTATAAAGAAAAATTGTACGACAATCAAGAGTCCTGAATTAATGTAGGAGCAGTTGATATAATATAAAGAAAAAATAAATTATACAGGAAAAAAATTGGTTTTTGGATGATTGGTATATTGTCCATCAATAATTTTTTATCCTGAATAAGTAGAAGATACAGTTGTCAAATCATTTTAACTTCGGGGGAGAGAGTTTTCTAATGGGAATGAGCTCACTTATATGAATTAGAGCTCTCATGATGGTACGAAAGTCGAAAATGTCTTACAAATAAACCACTTATATGAATTAGATCTCTCATGATGAGGAGCTCACTTACGTGAATTAGATCTCTCATGATGAAACGAAGTGGAGCATGTCTTACAAACAAATCACTTATATGAATTAAAGCTCTCATGATGACGAGTTCACTTATATTAACAAGAGCTCACGTGATGACGAGCTCAATTACATGAATTAGAGCTCTCATGATGGTGCGAAAGTCGAAAATGTATTACAAAACAAACCACTTATCTGAATTAAAGCTCTCATAATGGTGAGAAGGTCGAAAATGTATTACAAACAAACTACTTATTTGAATTAGAGCTCTCATGATGACGGGCTCACTTATATGAATTAAAGTTCTCAGAATGGTGAGAAAGTTGAAAATACAAATAATTACACCTTTGTCGAGGTTGTTTTTCGGATGTTTGCTTTATTGTTATCTCTTATATTTCACCTAATATTTTTAAATCCAAACCTTCACCTTAATACTTTTTTTTAAATTTTTAAATGCCATTGATTTTTACATTCTGTTTAGTTTTTTTTTTAAAAAAATTTGAAGTGTTTTAGGAAATCTGGAGAGCATATATTTTTTATAGTCTCAATTTTAATACCAATGTTGACTTTCAAAATGTGACTTATATATATTGTATTTGCCACTTTTTTTTATATATATAAATTGGATTTTTCCCACTTTTCGAGTGCCGCAGCATACGCAGATATGGATTTTAGTGTCAAAAAAATCTTAACAACATATCCTAACCTAACCTCCTATGATCTTAATGACCAAAAAGTTTTGTTTTCTAAACCTTATAAACATTGTAGTCATTAATTTCTCGATTTGAGGGAATTTTACAAATATCCTAGTCTTTCTTGAGACTTTTTCTCCTTTTGCTTTTAGACAGAACCTAAAAATCTTTTATTTACATTTTCAGAAACTATATAACTAGTGTGTCGTGATTTCTTCAAAGCTATTTTTTATTTCTCATTTCGTAGAATGTCCATATGTGATTGATATTCAATGAAGAATAGATTTCTATTTATTTTAAAAAAAATCCGAAAGATATTTTTCTTTAAAGGATGACACTCTATTCTTGGAAAGGAAACAACAACAGAAAAGAAACAAGACTTGGAAGTGACACCAACTACATTCCTAGCAGACCAATTGTTGATGAATAGTGACATCTTGATTGATCTTTCCTAATTGTTTTAAGGGAAAATCTAGAATTTATATCTTAACAACTTTATCTTTCGAACAAAATATCGCGTCTGTCAAGAATGTTAACGAATAGTTTTCATGTTCACTAAGTTCTGTAACGTTAACTAGCTTTAACTTTTTTATTTTGAAGTTTCATTAAAAGATACCCTATATACTGAAATGCAAACATCAAAACACCTGTCTCTGTTAAAATTTTCATGTAAACACAAGAAAGGGACTTTTTACCTTGATTTTCAATTACCTGCTGAGTTAATTTTAATGTAACAAGTTCTACCGCTGCTGAATAAATACTTTTATTTATAACCCAAAGTCATTCTGAACAGTCAGGTTTATCTCTCTCTGTGATCAGACGGATATATCTAAAGTTTCGAATTCATGGACGTCAAAAGTCGTTAATTTGTGGCCACAATCTTCATCTCCAGAATCTTTTAACCTTTTTCACTACACCTCTAATTTATTTATTTATTTGAAAAGCATAGCCTGATGAGCTAACACTGCCTGCAATTTATCTTCCGCCAACCTTCCGACGCCAAGTTCCCGTCAACTGCTCTTGAGATGAGGTAGCACCTCGAGATCCCCGAAGCCAGCCAGCAAGGAACAACTGCTTACTCAGCTTCAGGCAGGGGTAACGAAAGCGCAGCTATCGAACAGAAGTCCCGGGGTGCAGGGAAAAAAAAAGGTGCTTTGCGAGTTGAGGTAAGTGATGGCGACGTGACTATTCGGGGAACAGAGACAGTATCTTTTTCTTAATGACTGATGCTTCACCTGGCAACACTTCGTTTCTGTTTCACGGGAAATGAGGCGAGGATAGTCGAATGGGTTCGCTTGCCAGAAACTGGGCCGCCAGAGTTTGTATTTCGGTAAGCGCTGAGTGTTTGGAAAAGATGGTAAACTAAGGGATTTTCGAAAGTAAGCTCTTCGAAGAACCTTGCAATTTGTCATATAGGTGCGCTGAATCAATTTTCGGTTGTGGATTGGCGATTTCAAAACAACTGGAGGTGGTTTGGGTGTAAAGATTTCTGGGTATACTAGAAACTAGGAAAAGTAATAAATAGGGATATATATATATAATGATATTTTTAAACTCCTAATTTCAATCCTAATTTATTTTCAAAGCCCTATCTTAATTTAGCCCATAGTAATATCATTCTAAAATATTCTCTTATTTCCTGATCCATTCCACTCGCTCTAGTTAATTAATTCAAGAGAAGCTGTGTAAAATTACTGAAACAGCTAAACGCTGGTTACTTTTTCATACTCCGTGGGAGATGAAAATTGCTGACCTAAACAAAATACCTTTAAAAAGATCCCTGTGTTTCCCTTGTCTCTCAGGCGTCTGTCATGGAAATCCTCATTGAAATCTAATTTTAAAAGCTCTATTAAAAATTATTTGCCCTATCAAAGTCTTGATATTTAAGACCAGGGATAATGGTTTCGTGCCCCTTTTTACACTTATCTTTTCCGTCAATTCCTTGTTGTGTCGTTCTGTGTTGTGCACGTCGCTTTCGCTTGTACATAATGCCTGCTCTCGTTGTGGAATAAAAAGAACTTAAAAATTCAAAAATTCAACCTGTGAACGATTCTGCTATCTGCTCTCAACAAATCATTTAAATATTTTTTTTCTTACACACACACACACACACACACACACACATACATAC
>JAOUZG010015602.1:11710674-11742380 GCA_026289955.1 Argiope argentata | reverse complement strand
CCGATTAAAATTATTCGAGCTTTAGTAGTCGATATTCTTCTTTTTCTGGCAACCAAAACTCTAGCGATGCCAAGTTGTCAAATTTTGTTTTTTGATAATTTATTGTTTTTAATGATCAATTAATTAATTTGGATGCTAATTTAATAACATCTGTTTGATCAACATGCATGTATTTCTCACTTCCTTTAAGTCAGTGGTTCTTAGCTTTTGCCTAGTTGGGATACGACACTGTCTCCGAGGTTCACTTTTAAAAAGCTACTGGATAACAAAAAAAAAAATTTTTAAAGCTTTTTTTAAAATAATAATTTTTTTTTCTTTTCATAACATTATTTTGGCATTTCAAGTGTATACATATATAATAATAACAAAATAGTCTAAGAGTCAGCTGGATATAGTTCAGGATAACTGATCCCATTTCTAAAATAATAAATTGTTATTCAAAGTAAGACTGAATATATTCATTATAAAGGAATGAAAAATGAAAATAACAATCAGTTTTGTCAATTTCATTAATATAAGTTGCTAAATATATTGAGAAAACTATCATAATTAAAACATTTTAATAAAATTTATAAATAAATATATTGAACTAAATTTCTTTTTACTTACCGTTATGTACCTCTTAAATTTAAATACATAGAAATATATTTCCTGTTTATTGCAAAACATTTGTGAACTCGCAATTAAATCGAGTCTGAAAACAGATTCGATTTATTAATATGTTATAAAGATTATTAATCAATTTGTTATTTAAATTTAGATTCCATGGTTTATAACTGAATTATATTGTTTTCAAATATGGCTAATAAAACTAATTTTTTTTAATAACTTTTGAGATTAACATTGAAAAATTTGATAAAAAGTATATATTTATTTCCTATTTGAAAAGAGGAATAAATTGCCCATTGTGCTTGTTACTAGAAAGATTTAAATATATTAAAAAAGCTTAAAATCGAGCCAAGTTTCGGCAATGAGTGAATAGAAATGTAAGTCATTCGACAAATTTTTGCTGGTCTTCAGTTTGAGTTTTGAACTGATTTATGTACTTTTCTCTCCTTTTTTTAAATATTTATTTTGAATATTATTTTCCATACTGGCTTAGCCTTTTCTATGAATTTTTCGAATTCTTACACATTAGAATTAAAAATTTTCTTCAAAATATCAATAAATTTAAAGAAATTTTAAATGTTAAGAACTCGCACATGCCAAAAAAATCATTAAATCCTTCCTGTATTTAGTATTATGCTTTTAGACTAGATTCCCATTATGATCGAAACTAGGGAGGATTAAACGCATTTATAATCTTAAAATTGTGCAGTGTTTCAGAAATGTGTGGCTTGGTGGATGGAACTATTGACTATTTTACTGGTTTTAAATTCTAGTCTAGAAGCATAGAAATTAATTTATGTATTTTTCTTCTTCTTCTTTTTAAAAAATTTATTTTGAATATTATTTTCCACACAAGTTTAGCTTTTATTAAAAAAATTTCCGATTTTTAATCATCAGAATTAAAATTTTACTTCAAAATATCGATAAATTTAAAGAAATTTTGTTTTAAGATTCTTGTACATGTGCAGAAATCATTCCTACGTTTATTAGCTATTATTGCGTTTATTGAGCTTTTAGACCAGATTCCCATTGTGATTGAAACTAGGAAAGGTTAAACACGTTAAGAATCATAGAAAGAAAGAAAACTGAAAAGTTTGTTTCACTTGAAAAACATTCTCCTATTTTAAAATGAACAAAAACATGTAACGATTGCTTTTCTGAAACTAAAATTTATTATTTACTAATTATTAGTGACATTAATACAAATAAAAAAAAGTTAGACAGATTGAACAAATTAACTTCACTGACGAAGTGTGAAAATTTGAGATGGAATCAAATTCATTAACACTTCATAAATAAATAAATATAAAGATTGAATCTGAAATCTTAGAACTCTGTTTAATTTCGCAATGCAGATGTCCGTCAAAAACTTACAGCCCTGTCGTAAAAATTGCACACAAGAGATCAACTGAACTAATTAATATTCTTTAAAAATTAATTGAGGTGTCATAAATAAAAATGATGCAGTAGCAGGCTGAACTGAATAAAATAAAATAAACTTCTTTTTCTTATAATATTTTGTTACCTAAGGAAAATTACTACATCGAATTTCACCAATAGCGTACTTGTATTTGATTTTTTTTTAAATTGAAAATTTGGAAAATTTTCTGACTTTTGGAAAAATGTTTCTGATTTTGGAATCAATAATATTCAAGGAGACAAACTGAAAGCAGTGAAAAAAAAGCCTTTTCTTTTCTATTATTGAAAAGTTGAAAAATTAGAATAACCTTTTATTATATGATTTTTTTAATGTATGTAACCTTTTGATGCACTACAATGATAAAAAAAATTTCACTTTTAAAATAAAAATTGAAAAAAAAATGTTGAAAAATTGAAAAACTAGGATAACCTTTTAATACACGTTTTTTTAATGTATGTAACCTTTTGATGTACTACAGTGATCAAACATTTTCGATTTTAAAATAAAAATCAATTTTTAAAATTCTGAGATTATTTTTGGAGAAATATTTCTGATTTTGGAACCAATAATATTCAAGGAGACAAACTGAAAGCAGTGAAAAGAATAAATACTATTTCTTTTCCATTGTTGAAAAGTTGAAAAATTAAAATAACCTTTTATTGTATGATTTTTTTTAATGTGTGTAACATTTTAATGTACTACAGTAATCAAAATTTTTGATTTTAAAATAAAAATTGGAAAAAAAATTGTTGAAAAGTTTGAAAAATTTGGATAACCTTTTAATGTAGGATTTTTTAATGTATGTAACCTTTTAATGTACTAGTGATCAAACATTTTCCATTTTAAGATAAAAATCAATTTTTAAAAGTCTAAGATTACTTTTGGAAAAAAATTTCTGATTTTGGAACCAATAATATTCAAGAAGACAAACTTAAAGCAGTGAAAAGAACAAATACTTTCTTAAACACTTTCTTTTCTTTTGTTGAAGCTTTCAAAAGAAAAGAATAAGAGATAAAATGAAATAAAAAAGAGGGTAATTAATAAAAAGAAAATAATCTGAGATCTAATTTCACAGCAATAGTCTATCAAAAATAAAATATCATTTAACTGCTTTCTAATATTTGTGTTAAAAGGATGTCTATTAAAAGATAATATGAAAATTTATTTTATACTCTACGCAGCGATACAAAGAAAGCAAGGCTCAAATTTTTATCTTCATCAAACGAATCGCCGAATAATCAGTTATTAAGGTAATCTATCCACTTTATTTTTGTTTCTGAATTGTTTTTAAATCATTTTATTTAGAATTGAAAAGGTTAAGTTTGATTGATATGAATTTTAAAAAATTGAGCTCAGAACTTTCTTTAAAAACTATTTTCTCATTTTTCTTTTCCCTAACTTGTAGTAATCTGAACGAATGTAATTAAGAAGTATAAATTTTGAAGTGCAGTGTTTAAGATACATCATCTAATAATTAAATTTTAATCTGACAAAATCAATTCCGTATTTCAAATTTGAAATTTTTTATAAACATAACATAGTCTAATTTTTTGCATGAAAAATCAAAAGTGCTCAGATGAATTTCCCAAGGTTTAGGAGAGACCGAAGAAAAACAAAGAATGAGTTTACGCTCAAATTTCCATACCTCACGGACTACTACTATAGCTCCACCTTGCCAGACACTATGAGTTCTCACAGTTATTGACGTCATTCTAAAAGCTATACATTATGGCATTACAATTGCTCAAACTTAAGAGAGTAATTTGTGTTTAATTTTTGATAGTAAATTAAACATCCATTTTTTATAATATTAATTTATTATGAGTTTGAAGCATAATAACCTTTACATTACTTATTATTTCAGTTTTACTAATTATTGTGTGGGTTTTATATCTTAAAAGAATAAAATTATAATAAACTTTCCTCGGAATTATCATCTTGTTTCAGTGCCAAGGAAAAGTTATATTATTTATTTCAAAAGATAAAAGTTTCTATTATCTTTTGAAACAAAAAAAAAATGCTATTGATAATATGAAATAAATTTATCCAACAAGATACAATGTAAGAAAAATCTAGTCGAATAGCATTTTTTAAAAATTAATTTAAAAGCTAAATTTACTAAATTTAGCATCGCCATCTTTCCCTGTAGTCCTTTATAATATACTCTGCCATATTTTTATAGACATCATCAAATTATGAGAATTATAAATTCTTGCCTTAAGTTTGAATTTTGGAAAAATACTGTAAAAATAGTTGGGAACAGAATTATGCTAACACATAAATATATCAAACATTTTTAAAAAATGTAAAGATTATTTTTGAATAGAAGTTCTTTTCCACTCCTCCTCCCTTAAATGAAGGGTTCAACAAACATTGTATCGTTTACTTCAATCAACAAAATCTCCACCACAGCCTTTGAGAACTGTACGATAAGCGAACCATCTTAAATTCAAGAGTTGAAACGTTAGAATTCATGATAACCTAACATGGTTGATTTAAAGTTTATAAAATGGCAAATACCAGTATCTCGCCAAATATTTTTAATTTCAATATATAATTGATATATTGTTCTGATAAACAGCTTCATTTTGTAAATAGTAAAATATCTTCACTTGATTAATAAATTTAGGACACTAAACCACTTTAAGAGCTGTTTCCCAAAATTTAACAGTTTTTTAGTTATCTTAATCGAAACTTTTATAATTCAGCATACAAAAATTTCAAGTTTCCAAAATATTACATGAATTATTTTCAAAAATTCTGTTTGATTTCAGATGTTCGATGAATTTAAAAAACTACTGGGTATTATTTGAATTTAATGTAATTTGAATGTATATAATTTGAATTTAATGCAATTTTAATGCCTATAATTTGAATTAAGGAATTGTTAGAACAGCGAAGAGCGGAAAGTAAAATTTAATACTGTTATTCAATTAAAAATGATAAAAGTAACAAAGTTGGAATTTTTTTTCTTTGTGTTTTAACAAATATATAAAATCAAAATGCGAAAAGACTAGATTATTTGCAAAAAAAATTTTAAATCAGTTTTCATTTATATATATTAGCATGTGTATGTTGCAAGCTACTTTTCATGACGCATCCAATTAACTATGTTTTATTCTTCACTTTTTCAAATAAAATTTGAATCTGTTTTTTTAATCAAAATAAAACCCTAAGAAATCAAACAGGAAATATTTCATCAACTGAGTGTTTTTTCCCCTTTAAAAAATGAAGAAATCTCTGATTTTCCCCAATTACATTTGACGTTTTTTCTAACAGAATCGTACAAAAAATATACGATTCGAGTCTTATACTCTTAAAAATAGTATGAATTCGGCATAAACCAAAGCACGTGGAATTATGTAATTACGCATCTATAAAATAATTATAAACAATTTCTTAAGATTTCAGGAAATGAACTTATAGCTTTGGCCGTAAAAATAGCAAAATATTTTTTATCACGGTTTTATTTAATAAAGTTTATTTTATACTTTCTATATAAATTATATCTGCAAACAAAGAGCTTCATTGTTTCGAAATGTTTTCTTTATTTATTTCATTTTTTCTCTATAACGTTCGAATCATTTCAATCTGCATTTATTACATTCTTTATGGGAATCTTGCATACAAAGTAATAGTGTAATAAATGTGATTTTTAAAAAAATGATGATTATGTTCTCACCATTTGATCAAAACATCCATCGTGAAATAGTTATTTTTTTTCTTCTAAAACTAGAGTTAATCTAAGCAATCTTATTATACAAAATATTACATAGTATATAATTAATTTTAGATTATAATATCAACGCTAATTATGATGAGTTTTTTTTAATGTAAACTTTTAAGTTGCAAAAGTAAAAATCAAGTTTATTAAATAAGTTATATGGCTTCTTCATCAAATAAATAAGATTTTGAAATTATGTAACTATTTGTAAGTCTGTTTTTATCTTCTTCTTTAAATAAACAAAAGAAACGAGATTTTATTTTTGTATTGTTATTTCCAAGCCTTTATAGTTCATTAACTAAATAAATAAAAATGGTGAGATTTTGCTTTTGTATCTATCTGGCTTTTAAGAAATAGCAGTAGCAAGATTCAGTCAAAAGAGATAGAGTTTAGCTCTTATAATATTATTTGTAAGACTATCTGTTTTGTTCAACAATCAAAAGAGACAGAGTTTAGTTCTTATAAAATTATTTGTAAGACTATCTGGTTTGTTCAACAGTCAAAAGAGGAGGAGTTAAGTTCTTATAATATTATTTGTAAGACTATCTGGTTAGTTCACTATATGTTATTTATAAGAATGACTGGATTTTCATTAAAAATACAGAAACGGTTGAGCATTTCCTCTTCTTACAAAATTTAATTAATACAATTAGATTTGAATATCTTAAGATCAGATAAAATCTCTTAAAAGAGAAGATATGTACTGATACTTTCGTGCATTAAGAAAATCTATAGTAATAAATATTAAAGACAAAAACCAAAGATATGAATTGAGAAAAAACATTTATTATTCATAAATTGAGTGAATACTCCTATGTCATATATGGAAAGGTAAAAAAAAATGATGAAAATACAACAAAAAATTAAATTTCTCATGCATGATTGTCTCCAGATTAATATTGCACAATTTATCAGTACTTTCGAAATACAACATACTGATTCAAAAAAGATAATGTCATATTGCTACGGAAAGAAAAAAATTACGTCATTTCCTTCGGAACAACATGAATAAAAACAATGCGCAGATACAAAATTGGCATTTCATTTTGGCATCATTAAGTCAATAATAAATTATCTTTTGATGTATTAAAAATAAATAATTTCAAATAACTTATTAAGGCATTATCAATTTACAAATGCTCTCAGATGAATGTAAAAAAAAATCAAGAAAGTTTAAAACCTTGATTTATAAATAAAAATGCATTTACAAATATACAATTTAATACAGACATTGAAAAACACTATTTACATGATTTAAGACGAAATATTTTAATAAAGAATATAAAGAATTGTTATTTTTTTTCCATATTGCAACCTGAGATATTTTTTTACACAAACGGCAATAATTATAAGATATATTTTATAAATGTAAACATAAAAATATTTTAGAATATAACATAAAACCTGAGATTAAATAATAATAATACAGCAGTGATTCGCATGATAAAACAGCTTCTTTTTTAAAGTTAGGTGATTATTTTGAATTTCATATAAAAATTTTACAAATTAAGGATTTTTAAACATTACATCAAATTTTTAAAACTATTTCACTCACTGAAAAGTTAATAACCTTTAGATAATTTTTAAAGTATTATAAATATGTTGCTTTATAACCCAAAAAAGAATGAATGAAAATTTCTTCTCCAAGTTTTAAATTCTTATCATCTGATTAATCAAATTATTTTCAAAAGCTAAATTCAGATTTTGAAGTGAAGATAGCTAACGTGTGTGAAGCAACTAACTTTTTTGAAGAGGAAAAAAATCTTTATAAAACTTAGATAGGTATTAAAACAATCAACTACTTATATACAAAAGCTTTGGTAGTTACATTTTTGTTACATTTAATAAAATTATAATACATTATCACTTAGTTTGATCACATTAAGACATAAGTCCGTCATAATAGGACACTTTAATACAAGAATGCATCTTTCTTTTAATTATGTATGTTAGTTTGAATGTGTGATATAATTACTATGCTGACTCGACTTGAAGATAGTACAGTGAAGTATCAGTTACCAAAATTCTAATTTATTGAGTTAGAAGCTTTAAAAGGTGCAGATAAGTGTGAAAAAATTAATGCAGTTAGCAACAAGAACAATTGCAAAATATTGAATAAATTAACTGCCATAGGAACTTTAGGAAACAGTTGAGTTCAACAAAACAAAACACAATAAAATATCACAGTTAAGATCTCATAGATGTTAAAGCCTTAGCGTTATTAAAGCTACATAAAATAATGAGAAAAGAAATATAATTATAATTTTTATTTTTTGCATATTAAAAATCAATTTTATTTGTATAATTTTATGCCCCTTGATTTAAGATTCAAAGATAACTGTACTTCTGTACTATGTAATATAATATTATCATGGGTGTACTGGTGGTCCAAGTCTTTGTCCGTATAATCCATAAGGATAATACATTCCTAAACTTGGGTGTGCCAGTTGTGGTAAAGGAGCACCAGGCAAACTGGATAAGATTGGCTTATAAGGGTGATAACGGCTAGCCGCAGATAGGGAGCTAACTGGACTCAAACTTGTGGGATATGTTCTTCTTAGCCCCGCAGGAGAGCTATAATGCATATGGCATGCAGCATTTAGACTTGAAGAAGCTAAACTGAAACTTGGCGACATGAGAGACAGAGAAGATTCAGAGGTAGGCAAGCTCGCATGAGTCCTCACATGTTGCAAAAGTTCCTCGGAGGAGTTAAATGATTTACCACAGCATGTATCACCAATCATCCAACTGCAAACATTTGGCCTGGGGAGGACTGATTGAGGATATGAAAGGCTTGGCACACGACTCGCTGCTGCTACGGCAGCCATAGCAGCCGCAGAACCAGTCAAGCCCGGGACAAGTCCATGTCCCAGGCCAGGTAATGTGGAACCTAACCTGTCATGATTACACTGCGTACATCCACTGGGACATGAAGATAGTTGAGCACTGTGCATGCTCAATTGACAGTTTGTACAGTAGGGATCCCGACACACAGGAACTAAAGTTGTGCCACCATTTGAAGTTTTGACCCTCGCATATCCAACGTAAGGGGATAATGCTGTGGCACTTAAGGGATAGTTTGAGCCTTTGAGCAATCCACTTTGAGCAGCTCCTGGAAAAGCGTGTGCATCGATGGAATGTCCTGGAAGAGGTCCACAGCCAGTGCAGTTGGAGAGAGGATTTAGACCGGATAGAGCTTTATAGGCACTTAAAGCTCCAAAATTGTTCAGGCTTTCTTTAGATGCTTCACTACGGGCTAGATCTAAACCCAAGCTCGTTGAACCGTAACCTAGTCCACTAAGAGTATTTTGCGTAGAGCATAATGTCGTAGAAGTAGAATCTGATGTACTAGTAGGAGATGCAACGGAGGATTCAGCCTTGGTTGCATTGTGTGAACTATTCCTACCATTTTCTGAATTGATAGGTGAGCTTTTACCACAAGAGCTAGTGCTAACTGCAGGAGATATGCGATTATTCACAGAAGGTGAACTTGCTTTAGAATTTGGAGTCTTTTTACCACCGAATTCGGTGTTATGATTATCATCTTTTTTGATAACAGATTCGTACGGTTTGAAAGATGGTTTGCTGTTGCTGTGATCATCACTTATAATGAGTGGTGATTTGTCCTTTTTTGAATCATTGCTGGAGTCCTTATTTTTTTCAAGACCAGTTATTATAGGTTTGTTGTTAGGATTATCCGCTCCGATATTGCTGCAAGTTTGAGCAAGCAAGGCTAAGGGACTTTTCTTGGCATCCAACTGTAAAGAGGAAAAGGACAGTTATAAGAAAAACCAATTGAATAAATATGACATTATCAAATAATAATAGAAACAAATATTAAAGTATTCAGAACTAAATTAAACTAAATTTTCAAAGATGTTTTAAAAATCAGAAAGTAATTTTTTCTAAATGACCAATTTTTAAAAAATGAATCTTATTTTTCTCAATCAGAAATTTTATAAAATGCCTTAGTTACCAAAATCATTCAGTTCTTTTGTACAGTGCGAAGTTCTACTCTTTTGTTTTGAAATCTTTATTTGATAAAAAACCAAATCTAACGAAGTTTTTTTTTTTTTTCAGAAACATTTTCCAAACGATATTTAATTTATTTTAATATGGTAAATAAAAAGAATTAATAGATAAAAACAATTAAATTCATTTCTTATAGCACGCATGCCATAGGGCTGAAAAATAATATTGAGAACTTCCTTTCTTAGGTAATCCAAAATTTGAAATTTTCGAATTGGCTTGTTTAAAGGTGTAAATTACATAATAACAATCACAAAAAATTCTTTAATGAAACTAAAACCCCATCAATTTAAGAACAGTGCCTTGGAAGAACAATGCTACAAGAAATTTTTTTCCTTTTAAACTATCGAACGATATGAACAAAAGAATAGGTAAATATAATAAAACACATTGATAATCATACAAAACCTAACTCTCAACTGTTTTCTGACAGTTATTTAATAAGGATTATTTCCCAATTTTGATTAAACTTATTACCGCTCAGATAAATGTGGCCTTTTCCATGGGCGAAAATACTTATTTTAAATTTAAACACTGTACCTTAAAACTGCACAAGATAAGTTTGGCTTTTTCCATGGGCGAAAATAATTATTTTAAATTTAAACACTGAACCTTAAAACTGCACAAGATAAGTTTGGACTTTTCTTTGGGCGAAAATACTTATTTTAAATTTCAACACTGTAAATTAAAACTGCACAAGGTAATTTATTACAGTATATTTGGAAAAAGAAATACAATTTGCTGCTTATTAGCGATTTTAAATGAATATAAATGAAAGAAACCAACTTAAAAGTTTAATTTTATTATTTATCTTATTATTTTCGTTAGTTAAAATATATTATTTTACTCCTTAGCGATTGAGTTTCGATGAATTCACTATCCATTAGAAGGATCTAAGGAAGAAATCGAGTAAGTCGAATGTTTCTCATTCTCCGTACAAACGTCGCTAGTTGACCGGTAACCGGAGCTTGAGAAACAATGCCCAATAAACGACAATGGAATTAAAAGTACAAGAAAACGAAAAGTGATTCTAATTTTAAAAGAAAAATAATTCTAATTCACAACTAATTGTATTAATATTCTTGATTTTAAGTATTATCTGGATCCAATTTTTTATAATACATTTTGTTTCATTCGCCTTTTAAAATTTTCAAAGTGTGGAGAATTGCCTAATTAACGACTAGATTTTACAAAAAAGTACATAAAAACTCTCTTGATTCTAAAATAGAAACATTTTTAATTCATTATTGATTATACAAATAATTATAAACTTATTAGCTTTTAATAAATAACTTTTAACTATCCATTTTAACTTCCCCATTTCGTAGTTTTCGGAAATTTTTTTAACAGGTTCCTCTTGGTTGAAGCTTAAAATTCAACACAAAGAAAAATTATTTTAAGATTTAAAATTTTACTTATTTTTTAAAAAGTTCACTACAATTTGGTTTCACAGCTCTGAATCATGTTTTAGGATCACTCTGATTTGAAAACATCATTTATATGATGAGACTTGTTTACTCACAATCGTAATGAGTAACTAACAGTTAATAGAGTTCACTACCGATTGGTTTCACAGCTCAAAGTGATTTTTCAGGGTTTACTCTGATCTCAAACTCATTTTTTTATATTATGAATTTCTTATTGTTAAACAATTGTACTGAGTAACGAAAAGTCCAATACAGTTTAGTTTCATAGTTCTGAATCATGTTTTAAGGTTCACTCTGATTTGAAACTCATAAAACGAATGGGAGGGATTTCAAACAATTACTCTTATATAATAAGTAAAGGAATTAGATCTATCTTCACGAGCATACTATCTTTACGCTAAAATGACCAATTATGAAAAACTGTTTTCCATTTAAATTAGATAACGTCCTCAATTCTCATCTTTTTAAAAATATAATTTATTTCTTATGAAAAGTATTAGCATATATTTTTAGCGTTAGCTCTTGTAATTTGATACATTTTTTTTTCTTTATGAAAATTATTCTTATTCTTATGTTTACAGCACTGATTTTTCCTCACGGTTCTGAACAATTTTTAGCCTCATGCTTTTTTTATAATTGATATCTCCCCCCGTCTTTTATTGTTTTAATACCAACAAAAGCACCTTTTCCTTATATTTTCTCCTTTCTTTAATTTTCCTCTTATTGATATGCCATGTTACATTTCAATTTTAGCTAATGCGCCAAAAGGCAATGTTCCCTATCGTGTTATTGTACATTTTGAAATAAAATGTTACATTTCGATTTTAGCTAATGCGCCAAAAAGCGATGTTCCCTGCCTTGTTATTGTAAATTTTGAAATAAAAAGAAACTTTTTCCTTTTCAGGACGAGTAGTCTCATCTGGATGGTTATACTAACTGCTTAAATGTAACCTAAGAATGAGGTTTTCTTCCCTTAACTTTGCATGATACGCTTAAGTTTTACTCTCCTCTTCGATTTTTAAGCTTTTTTATTCATACTGAATGTTAATTATTATGTCATCCAGTCAACTCACTGAGTTTAAATGTAAAATATTAAATAAAATACACACAAGATCAGGTAGAGGATGGCATTCGAAGTATTTTTTAAGAAACAGGGTTAAACGTTAATGAGAAAGAGAAGCATCCAACAAATGGTAAGTTTTTATACCCATAGCTAATCTTTATACCACGATGTTAAGAAATATAATTATATTATTCATTCTCATTATTTTTGTAACAATTTTAGTTAATTGTATTGTTTATCAAATGTAAATCATACTAGCAACGTATATAAGGATTTTTATTTCAGTAAAATTGTGTTGAACCATGATGGAAAATGAAAGGCGAAAGTTTTTATGGATCTACAAATAAACTTAGTTAATAAAACTCAATAAACATATTCAAATTCTTCAAACACAAATTTCACTAAAACAAATAAGAATTAAGAAAAAGTCGCTTATATTTTTTAATAATAGTTTTAGCATATATGTATCAAAAGGTGTATGAATTAAAAGATATCTTAGTAAAGATATTAATCAGTTTTTTTGAGAGAAGAAATTACTCAAATTTTGAATTATTAAAAAAAAATGTAAAATATTATTGAAGTTTTTAGTAAATTTGAGTACTTTAATACCTGAGAAATCTTTTGAGGAAAAAGTAAAGGAAACTTTTAAGTAATATTTATTGCTTCAAATTTTTGAAACATAATTTGAGACATCAGAAAAAAAAATGATGACAGAATTGAATGATACTTTAAGCATCAGCAGTTATTAACAAAAATTATTAAAAGTTTGTTACTCAGGAACACAAGTTTGTTATTTGTTCTGCAATAACACAACACTGACTATGCGAATCGAAATGAGAGTTTTTAACGAATTTTTACATTCTTATACTTAACTTGATTGGCACTAACAATATAACATTCATTCACAAATAAAAAGAAACTTTTTTTCAGCTGGGAAAGTGTCTTGGCGTTTTCGGAATGCAAGCAGTTTAATCGGACAGAAGCTAAAAATTTAGATGGCGAATCATGTTTAAAATGACACACAAACTAAAGTAGCAAAATATATTACCTGTCCAATACACCATCATAGATCGGTCACATTTGTTCTGCATGTTGTTATAAATAATATTTTGATTGATTTATGTTGTCATAAAATGTTGTACGCTATAACTGTTTGTTACATTAAACTTATGTGTTTTTGCGCGTGGTTGTGACAAATGATACTTTGATATAATCGCGACGATATACAGATAGCTTTCTAAAAAAAATATGGATTATTAATTTTTTTGACGGAAAACAAATAATTTAATAATTTTCTCCGATACCCCTTCCTTCCCCTTAAACTCTGTTCCGTTAAGTACCCCAAAAGACATTTTAACATTTATTTCGTTTAAATGCCTTAAAACGCCGTTTTAAGAATTTACACGGAATTAAAAGAATTGCATAGAATTGAACCTATACTTTATTAAAAGAATTAAATTATTCCTCATATCATCTATATCATTTTAAAAATGGAAATAATAATCTCAAAATCGAATACGATTTCAGACAGCAATATAATAACGTTAAAGATTCGCAACGTTAAACCAAGATCTGATCACTAGCTGTAGTCGTGGGCAGAAAAAATAATAAAACGAAAATGCAAAGAATAAAGAAAAAGATATTGAAAACAAAGAAGTAAAGACTAAATTAATAATAAGAGAACAGTAAAAATGCTAATTGAAAACTTGGCATATGACAAGTTTCCTGTAGCGAGATTTTGAACCTCAACATTTTAGTTTTTCCATTGTAACATTGTTTTCAGGTAATCAACTCGTGAAAACGTATGTGAAATTACTGGCTTCGTTACCTTGAATTAAAAAAAGAGTGAAATAAAAAAAACGACTATAATACAAAGTTATTATTGCTATTCAATTGCCAACATTTCTGCTGGAATGTTTTCTGTTATAAATATTTTATCAATGCTAGATATCACATTTTCTAGATCATCACCAATGTTAAACTGTAACACGACAAGCGACAAGTTTACAAGAATAATCTGGTAATTTTAAGGATTTTCAAGGAGTAAAAATTTTATAGCTTTCAATATTAGTCTCCTAGATTTATCAACTATTTATAGATTATCAAATTTAGTTTTTATATAATTATGATTTACTTAAATAAGCAAACAAAGATTCAAAGAAATCATTTAAAAATTCAACGAATTCAGTGTTAAAATATTAAATTAAGATTGAAATGTATAATTATTAAAAACACTACCGAATTGGTTAAAATACAACGAATTTATTATTTGTAGCAATACAATTGCAAATATTCAGTAGTAATTTTCATCATTTAGATAGTAATTCTTTTACATAATATAAATTTCAAAGTAATCACAATTGTTTGGAAATGCATTTGTTATCTTTTATTGCCATTAGGAGGAATATACAAAGAAATGTGTATTTATCGGTATTAATTAAATCGGTTATTAATCACATCGGTTATTAATTAAAGTTTTTCATGATTACTAATTTTTAAAATTATAATCATATTAGAATATTTTATAATTTACAATTATGATTTGAATATTAAAAAAGATCAATTCTAGGTGAAAATTTCAACATGATACTATTTTCATAAACTTATCATCTTATCATCATCAATCTAAGATCGAAAATCCTCATCCTTATAATCAATTCATGTAATTGGTAACTTCTTTAATATAAAATGGTATTTTAATTTAATCTCTGATTCATTTATTCCAAATCACTTTTTTAAAAAAATTTAATGCAGTAAATACTTTTAGTAATAAATAGTTTAACAGAATATTTTTACAATTGCCATTATTTACAAATATCCTTTCGACAATTTTGGGTGAAAAAAATTATAATGCGCATTTTGTTATTAAAAAAGGCATTTACAGGAAGGTAAGGAAATATTTCACCAATTTTCAAAGACAAAAAACAATTTTCCTTTTTTCTTTCTTTCTTTTTGTTGCTTATTCTTAGATTAGGATTTCCAGATGGATAAATTAATTTTCGAATGTAAAAGAAAAATGATAACACATGACAAGAAACATTGATACAATTTCTAAATTATACTTCTTCAAAAGAGATGATATCATTAATAAATTTTAAATAAAGGAATAAATAAACTTTAAGAGTAAAATATAAGAAGTAGAAGCCATTTGAATCGCAAAAAAATTCGCAAAACAGTTTTAATTTTTAATACGCATTTAAAAATTATACAAATTTATTAAACATGCTTAAAATAATTAAGGAATTTGTAAGTATATCTAATAAATTTTGTGATATTTTTCATTTATCAACTGACAAATCAAATAAATATTACATTTAACATTATTTTTATAATCCAAAACAATTATACTACATAACATTCTTCTACAAATTTATATTTCAATTTTTATTTGAATGGATATTCCTAACATAAATATTTACAAATGTAGTGGATTTTTATGAATTTTAATGACGAAGAATAATTAAAATAACAAAATTTTCTAAATCATGTTTGTGTAAAAAAAATTTAAAATAAAAAAAAGGATTTTTATAATCAATAAATAAAGATATTGTAATTCGTAAAAACAAATAAATAAATGCGAATTCAGCTACTTTAAAGTTTTTTATTAAATAAAAAATATTTAATTAAAATTATTTTCAATGTGTAATTTTAGAAATTTTTTATTAAATTCATTAAAACTATTGAAAAAAATATTATTATTAACTTACCGTAGTTGGCAACGGAGACAAGTACTCAGGTCTCAAATACTGATTCGCTGATGTCAACATTTTTCCCCAAAAATTATCCACAATTGTCACTTTTAGTCAGAAACTCAAAAATCACAATAAATAGACAGACGAACAAAATCACAGAGCAGTTCGAAAATTCCGTTTCCGTTACCCTCGGCCACGATACATGACGTAATTCTCAACAGTGGTTTATCTTTGAAAGAAATTCGGAAACCTACATCGGCTTTTCAAAAAGTCTGCGACTCCTGTGAGAGTTGCCGCGCTCTTCCGATGTTCACAGCACCGCTTTTAGGGTTGCTCTGTTTGTGAAACACTAAAGTTCGCCAAATCAGTTTCTTGGCAATGAAAACCATCGTCGAAGTTTGGCGCTTTGTTTTCGAAAAATTTGCTTACAGTTGCTATTTTCAGTTTTATGCGAAATATTTTGTGATGAACAACAGTTTGTATTCTGCGCATTTAAACAAAATTCTCGCGTTGTCAGGCTATAAAGATTGTTGCTTGTTTGATTTAAAGTGCTAAAAAATATATTCGAGGATAACTTTCACTTTTCATTGAAAAGGAATGCTTTGCCCATACAGGTAATAGACTTTAAATTTCTTAACGTTAAATAGAAAGTTTTATGAAAAAAACCTATATTTTTTAGATTATATCAAAATTAGAAATGAAAATTTCTAATGAAGTTTTTATCCAAATCATCCCTCGCCCTATGAAATCTGATATCCGTTGAAATAAGCTTGAAACTTGTTTTGAAACTGTGTATTTAAAAAAGTAAGCTCATTTAATTTGCAAGAAAAATAATTTCGAAATTAAATAGTTTTTAAATAAATATTTTATATAAAATACACCAGTTCTAAATTTTAACATATAATCAAAATTTTCTGGTTAAGAAGAAAGATAAGATTATATACAAAAATAAAAAGAAGTTAGTTCATCTTCAGTAGTAATTTGAGGTCGAAAGTTAATAACACTTATCAAATTTCTCTAAATACTTAATTTCATTGGTTGAATTTTTTAGAAAGAAGCCAACTTGGCGATGTATTGCCAGTTCTAGATCTGTTTAGTTCCCGAAACTCTCTATGCCTACTGTCAGATCCGCCAATGGGAGGGCTTCAGTAAATGTTCCTGGGTCGGCGATTGGGTCGTGACGCGTTGGTCATTAATTTGAAGGGCGGCCAATAGAAGGGGGCGTCGACTAATGACTTGGCAAGCCGCCAGCCGTCAAGGTTTACATCGCCATCCATCAAGCAGCTGTCACAGCTGCCAATCACATTTGATTTATGTCAGCTTTTGCTGTCAGGGCGGTGCCGGGGAATGATTCCAAATTGAGATGAGCCAATAAAGTGTCACTTAGGGTATTCCACAGCATTGGTTAGTAAATCGAGACAGTAAGTAGACGAAGGAGTTCACTATTAATATTTAAATATCAAAAAAAGTTTTAATACTTTTTTTGTTGCCGTTTTTAAATTTAATTTGAAAAAAAAGGTAAATTAATTTTTTTTAGATTTTTCAAATTTAATCGTGTCGTTATTGTTATTTCTATATTATTGAAAATACAAAGATTATTATAATATTGTTTTCCTATTTGTTCTCAAACCAGATTTTTTTAATTAAAAATTTTACAGAGCATAGGACTGTGTTTATACAGAAATAAAATGTATTTCTTTATTATTTTCTTTTGAGTTATTTTCATAAGAAATTTACTTTTCAAATAGGGGAGAGGGGATTTTTCGATGTACCATTTATATAAGTCCATGGATTGTGAAAATAGGTTTATGTTTTTAAATGATAGCTTTTCTCCATTTTCTTCCTCGGTTTTTGTGAGAAGCAAATTTGTTACTAAATGAACAGGTTCCTATTCCGCTTTTAATCTTAATCTTAAAAAATAATTATGGGTGGATTAAATTCACATATACAGACAGAGATTATATATATATACAACTTTTTTAAGTATGTTTTATAAAACTGCATCACTCATAATAAGTTTAAAAATCTTCGGAAGGTTTCAACTCTTGGCGAGGTGTTGTGCTGCCATCTATTATCTTTCTTGCAAACTACATCAAAACTAAAGGCGTTCTCTGTTTGCCTTCCACGAAGATAATATTGTGACCATTTGAAGATAATCCTACTCATGATATGAGTCACTGAATTTGAATGCATATGCTAGTAGAATTCCGTCTTAACAGAAATTAGGTTTCCAAAACATTCGAGTTGGCTGTTTGTGAAAATATTTATCATACAGACGGCTTAGGAATGTGATATATTAGTAGTAAATCGAAAAAAGAAATTTCTTCTATGAGCAGATTTTTGGATTAAATCTGGCGATTGAAATTGTAATCCTAAGTAGAGAAATTGAAATATTTTCTTTTCCACACATTTATATAGGTGGTAAAACCATTATCTACTGGTAGCTACAACTAGAGTTGACAATATCCAAAAATCCCCATTCGATCATATTACTTTTTATTAGTAATTATTACCATATTCGATGACGTCATGCATGCTTCTACTCGTTTTAGGCTTAGGGAGAAATCTCACTGAAATGAAATAAAATAAAAACGAAGTCTACGATCGCAAATTGCAAGTTTACATGTG
This sequence comes from Argiope argentata, assembly GCA_026289955.1. Taxonomy (NCBI): domain Eukaryota; kingdom Metazoa; phylum Arthropoda; class Arachnida; order Araneae; family Araneidae; genus Argiope; species Argiope argentata. Next base: position 11,723,788 of record JAOUZG010015602.1, on the reverse strand, counting down.
AGAACTTTACTATTTTTGAGGCATTATTTATTTTAATTAATTGAAGTCATTAAGTAGTTTAAACTAGTTTGAAAAAGCAATACTGCTAAAAGCAGGTCAACCTTTTAAAAATTTATTTGTTGCAAGTAAATGTTTTTTAAAAAATGAAATGTTTAAAAAAAATCGGTAAACTTGTTCAAGACAAGAGTATTTTTGAAAATATTTTTGTGATATAACGTAAACCAAATTAATTTTGAATTGAAAACAGGTTGTAGAATAATGTCCCCAAATCATGAAGAAAACACATGTTGAATTTTCAATTTCGGTTTTATCCCATCTCAAGAGGTACGCTGCGCAGCACAACAACAAGAGAAGGTTTACATAGAGTACAAAAAGGGTAAAAACGGCCAAAGCATTTATCTCTGGTCTTATATACTATGATATTCTCATAAATCACGGGTGTAGATTTTCGAGTGAAATTCTTATACGTATTTCCTTTAGAAAAGAGAAACGCAGGAAATCTTCTAAACAGTGATCTATTATTCATCCAAGGAATGCTCTAAAAGAATATTTATACTAGTGATTTATTATCCATCCACTCGGCACGTAGACGGACACACACACGCACAACCAAGTTAGTGAAAATATTAAGTTAATATAATCAAAAACAATTTGAAAAGATAACATTAAACCAACCTGAAGACTTTCTGAAAGGTCAACCTGCAGGGATTGAAACAAGGGATTATTTTCAGTGAGGGGTCTGACTTTCTTCGAAGAATACTGAGCTCTCGCGACCCTAAAATTGAGGCCTCAAAGTATCACAAAAAATGGATGAAAAATTAAACAAAATCAAACAAAATTATTATTTCCAAATCTAATCAGATCCAAAATTATTATTTAATAAAATTATGTTATTATTAATTAATGTTATTATTTAATAAAAAGTAACTAAAATAAAAAAAATCCTAATATTCAAAGTAGGAATTGATTTTAAAAAATTGCTTATTTATATTACTTGTTAGTTGTGAAAAAGATAAAAAAGATAAACCTCTTATTAAAACTTCCATTCAGCAAATGTTTTTTGGAAAATCATTGATAGTAAAGTTGCTAGTGACATTATTTGTTGCTGCAATATTATATATATATATAAATCCATAATTTAACTATCCAAAATTTAGTATATTAAGATTGTAGAATTTAAAAAATTTTTTAATCGCATCATCATGCATATTCTATTATAACAATAAACGAAATAAGAACTATTAAAGAATAAAATTCTAGTTTGTGGTTTAAAAAGTGGGTAGTAATTAAAAATTTCACGAGGTGGTTAGCTTTAAAATTATTGATAAAATTCTATATTTTGATATTTAAATCACAAAACTTTTGAATTTAAGTAAAAATTTAATTTACTCCATTAATTTTTCAAAACAAATTTAAAGGAAGAGTAATTATCTATTTAAAATAGATAATAACAATAATAATTTTAAATATCAAACGATATTACTGAATCTAAATTTAAGAATCTAATGAGATTACTATGTGTTTATAACAGATATATATCTATTGATCGAAATACAGTGAAAAAAATTATCCTTGAATTAATATACCATAGAGGAATCAAATCGTGGTAAATTAGTATTACGTGAACAATAATATCATGCAAACTAACTCTATTATTTATTATGCTGCATTGTCACTTTTTCAAGCAAACGCTCTAAAATGGTCATATATAAAATGTATCACACTGCAGTGTACAAGTTTTCTTGATATGCAAATTTAATCCATCAGAAGGATCTATCTTCCTTACTGAATCCTGAATAAATTGTATATCCCATCTGTGACTGGTAAAATTTCGGAGGGGGGGGGGGCTTTTTTTAAGATATACGTTTTTCTAATATTGTTACACAAACGTCGAATTCAGAGAGTTACTTTCTACTTTGGGAACAAGAAGTTGATATATTGGTGATGAGTCAGAAAGGCTTATCGATGGATTATTGCCCATCTTGACAGGAAAGGGTAATGGATCAAAAGCAGGTCTGTGAAAAATTTGTGCGCACACATGGCAAAACCGAATCTATATCCTGCTTCAAAGAAATTCTCACGCTGATGGGTGGGTGGTCATGTCAGTCTATCTAAAATAGACTAAGACAACTGAAGAATCCTATTACCTTAGGTTTAGCACGGTTTCGTGATTCAAAGAGATTTGTCATCTTTACCGTAGTGAAATCGGAATACCACCATGATTCCAAATGTCACTTATTAGCCGTGAAAGATTAATTCGTCAAGCTATTTCTTTCCTATTCGGGTCTGGGAAGGTTGTTTTGATTGATGCTTATCTTCCCTCCCCCCTGTTGATCTTGTAAACAAATCCCGAACAGCTTTACTCTTGAAACCCGATTTTTCAGCGGCACCTCTTATTTACCGTGGGAACAAAAAAGTTGAGAAGACAAATTCTGACTGTATGAATATAGGAATTCAAGCGAGGATTTGTCTATTTCATGAGGGGAAGGGAGAAGAGATCAAATCATTGATTATCTTTTATATTATAACTAACATTACCCACTTAACGTTGCCCGTGGCATTGCATTCCAGAAGAAAAATTAGCCTTAAACTTGTCTAACCTTCACCTGATATGACACGGGCCTGCTAAGCAACACGACATAAACATAAAAATATATTTAGAAATTATCAAAAAGTGCTGCAAAACAATTTTTATATAGCGCACATTCAGAAATATTTAGACTGTTACGAAGGTAAAAATATGATATACGTAGACAAAACACGGGCGATCATTTCGCTCCTCAGGAGATTCATTCTGTCACCGTAATTCAGTTGCAGTGCGATTAAAAAAAACAACGGTTATTTCGCTCGTCAAAAGACTCTCCTTCCCTAAGTGTGGATATTATTTCTCTTATATTAACTAACTGAACGTTTCTCTCCTTTAAACAAACGTAACGTTTTGGTATTTATTGTGCTTCAACCAATGTTGGATTTCTTTCTTTTAGACAAAATGAGTTTTGAAACTTTTTTTAAAATCAGACACAAACAAAGATTTGTTGCGCATATGCATACTACAGCTCTTGCTATTTGCAGCTGCACAGTTTGAGGTTTACACGCATGCGCAGATAAGTGCAAAATTAAAATCGCAATTATGAAATGCCGTTTTTTTTATATTTTGATATTACTTTAATAAAACTAAACCTTTTCCAATAAATGCTTTACAAAATGTGTATATATCTCCAATATCCGTCAATCTTATCCGTTTATCTCGAGTTTTTGTGGTTTAAACATACAGACTTTTTCAAGATACTTCATTTTATACTACGAATAGATAATCGCCTTCAATGAATAATTTATTCACCTGAAAATAGAACTTCTTGTTGCAGTAAAAAGTTAATATTTAATAATTAAATTTAAAATTTCACTTTGTTATTTTATAAAGCTACAAAATATGAATTTATTAGTATCAATCTATTACATATTAATGCGCGTGGGAAAAAATGTTTATACTGTAAAATAAAAGTGAAAATCTTTTCTTCGATGTAAAAATTAGCTGGGAATGTGAAAAATTTGAACTAATTTCCTTTCAGCATCCTGAAACGATCGCTTTCGATTATTCTAACTCACAAAGGAGTGAGAAGCGAAAAAATGTGCGGATTTTCAGGTTAACCCTTTGCAGTCCGAAAAATAATTAGATGCAAAATTATTCACCTAATACAAAGATTTGTTTATTGCTATGAAAAATAAATATACGTAATTCTTTTAAGTCGAATTTCTTTGAAAAATTAATCTACATCTCTTAACCATTATGTAGGCATTTTTAATAATTAAATTTGAAAAATAAATAAATAAAGCGTCAAAATGATGCACAATCTCGAATGGTGAGTCACAGGCACCATCGGAGTGCAAAGGGTTAAAGTTTTTAAAAAATCGCATCTGTTTCGGTCTTGCATATATAAGATAAGCTACAAGAGAGAAATTTTCTGGATTTTTTCGAAAACTGGTATTCAAAATGTTAAAGCAATCCCCACAATAAGACGCATTACGTTAACCCCGCTAAGTTTAATACCGACTTCCTGGCCTAGACTGTAGTAAGCCTTCTCCTTGATCTGGGCATCGCGGTTCGATTTCTCATTTTCAGCACAGTTGATCTTCCCACTGTGAGGTTTGTGAAAGAGTCCCCCCACCCCTTATAAAAGAGTTTGTGCAAGTGAGTGAGTGCCATCTTCATATGACAAATATCAACAAATTGTCGGTAAACTGGACGAACATCAAAGCACCCCAGAAAACCGCAAGAGAGGGTCAGGGGGGGTGAGCGTGCTTCGTCCCTAGGCGGACAAGTCGTAGGAACGTAGATGCAGTAAATGCCATAGAGGCAATGAGGATAAATACCCTGATTTTCAGGGTATTTATCCTCATTGCCTCATAGTATGGCATTTACTGCATCTCCTTTCCGCGGTAACATAAACACGACATCATCATCAATGACTAATAATACAATGTAAAGTAGAATAGTAGAATAAGTTAAAAACACACACACAATATGTAAATAAAATAACTCAAAAGAAGTAATAAAATATAAAGAGACAGAGAAAGAAAAAAAGAAAAAATGACGAACAAAAGAAGAAAATATCATTCGGTATTTTCATCTCAATGGCTAGAAATAGTTGAAATAAAAATGGCTAAACATACTTTTAAAATAATACTAAACGGATTATAACTTGATGAGAGAAATTATGAATCCAGTCTGAAGATTTTCTCAAGAGTCACTCTCAAGCAAGGATTCAAATAAGATATTTTTTCTGTGAGGGTTTTGACTTTTATCCAACATGGGTGACTGGGTGACTAAATAAACCCCAGAAATTTAGGACTTAGAGATAACCAGTTTTCACAGAAATAAAACAATAATTTATTGCTACCAATTTAATTTGCATTACAATAACGCACCCCAAACTATAAAAGAACATTCACAAACAAAAATCCTTCAAACAAAAAGAAAAGAACATACCAGTAGCAGATAAAACTACTCTACGAAAAGGACATCAGGCCACGCCATACTATATTGAAGCTTCCCACGTCCATAGCTGGAAAATGCTTCATCATTCTAAGTAGTAATCGGAGAGCCTCAGCGCCATCTATTGAGTTAGCTAACATGTACCAGAAAACATATTTTTAGCTTGCAAAAGGTTAGAAAGATGACATTCCATTTCTAATAAAATTTCTATATTTCAAAGGTTCTGTAAAATTCATTTATAGTTCAATTTTTAATAAGATTATTTGTTGCTTCAATATAAAAAAAATCTTGTTAATACAAGATTTCTTATATTGAAGCAATCCTGTTAATCCTGTTAAATTGAAGAAAATTGAAATTTTGAAAATTTTAGATTTTAAATTAGAATGGTAATTACTAAGTTTAATTATTTTAAAGTTAAATTATTCCCTTTCATCGTAGACATCTACTGATGTTTTATCATTAGAAATTTCGATTTTTAAATCTAGATAGTTTTCTTCAAGTTGATTGTCTTTTGTTTGAGTTAGAACTAAATCGTTTGGATAACAATTAGTAACAATATTAATATTATTTAAGTTTAACAAAAGCAATTTATTTCTCCAACCATTTATTAAATTGAGTTTAATTATTTTTTCTCATAGTAATGTTGGAAAATATTGGCTAATCCAATTGAGAAAGCTGCCTCCATTGGAACGCCCTTTACTTGTTTATAAAAATTAATTCCATTAAAAACGCAATTTTCTGTAATATTAAATTTAAATAATTCAAGCCAGTTATTTTTTATAATAATATCTTCATTTAAATATTCAGTATATATAAAAGTACAGATATCTATTAATTTTTCAAGAGGAAATTAACGTATAAATTTTCAAAATCATAATCATTAAGTTTATTAATGTTGTTATCTTTCAGAAAATCCAAAATCTCCTTGTTAATATTAATTAAAAATTTATCCTAATCTTTACTTTTATACAGGATAATTTTCAAGCATTTAAAGAAACGTTTTTCCGTATAGTGCTACAAGTTACGAATTTAAACTTTACTGATTTTTTTAATGGCCTTTTTACTGTTGGGAATAAGAATAGTTTAAAGATCAAGTTTTAATTTTTTTTTCGCGAAAGCTAGCATTCTTTTATCTAATTCTTTTCCCCCGGCATTCCTTAAAATGTAAGTTGAATTTGAGTTATATTCATTAATTAATAGTTCTCTATAACAATATTTACAATTTAAACTGAATTATTGTCTGATTTATCTTTTACTGCAATAACAAAATTTTACTTTTAAATTTTTTATTTCTTTTTTCAATGTTTTGTAAAAATAAATGTCTCTTTAGAGATGCAACAATTAGTTTAGATCCAACAATTTCTACATTTATTTTCATCTTAATATTTCTTATTATAGAAAACTATTAATTAATTAATGATCATGTTATATAATAATAGTATTTTTTTAAACGCACAGTTTTAGAATTACTGCATTTAGAGTTTACAACATTTTTGCTATAATTACAATACAATTAGAATAATAATTGTGTACAATAATTAAGAACACAATTTTTTTTAGAATTATATAATAATATAACATAAAATTTGCAGGGGATATTTAATTAGAAATGCAATGCTACTACAGTAATGCTCTAAAATTAATCAAAAAATAATTTGATTTCAATAAATTTGACTGAATGGCATTTATAATTTAAGGAAAAAACAAAGTTGAATAACTTTCAAAATACCACAAAAAAATTCCTGAAAGCTTTGGGGAAGTTATGACGGGCATTCATGGCCTAGTTGGTCGCATCCCTTGGGCTATAACCCGCCAGCCGAAGACCCTTCTTGTGTATGGTGGCTGGTTAAATCTGCCTTGGTTACAAAGTCCTCCATGTCGAGAGTAATACCATTGGGGGTACTAGGTTGGAGTTGTTCTTTCACTGTTCCAGATGTAAATTACTATTTGTGGATGAATGAACAAAAGGCATGAATGAAATCATCCCCTTAAAAAGGGTTCATGACATGTGTGAGCTCGGCTGCTCAAGGGTCAATACCCTCAGAAGCTTTCAGTGACTTTTTCATAAACCAAATAATAACTGGTCATGGGGTTTTTAATGCTCACCAAGCTAGGTTATTTGGAAAATCTGATAAGTGCAGATGCGGCAAATCTTCTGGAACCATTCAACATATTATACAGGAATGTGATTTATGGGAGAAGACCCGCTCAACACGGCAATTAGGCTGGAGAAATTTGGACATCAAATTGCTATTAAAATTCCCTCTCTTTAGGGCAGGTGCTTCTGAAATTATCAATAATCCTATGCAGTTGCAATCCGTGGATAACGATTGAATTGACTCTTTGCTTTGACAGTCTTCTTCGTCTATATTGTATTCGGAAACTTTATTTTGTATATATGTTTTTTGCTTTTGGGTTACCAAGAGCTTCCTTTGTATATAATTGTCTTATACTTTTTCTTTTTAACAGTATTTTCTTAGTTAACGTTGTTTACATTTTCATGTTCCTCTTATATCTGTTGAAATGTTTATACCTTTTTTTCTTTTTAACAGCATTTTCTTAGTTAACGTTGTTTTCATTTTTATGTCCCTCTAATAACCGTCAAAATCTTTATACCTTTTTTTCTTATTTTAAACAGCATTTTCTTAGTTAATGTTGTTTACATTTTTATGTTCCTCTAGTAACTGTTGATATGTTTGATAATTTCTATATTTGGAGACAAGGTGACATTTTTTGAGAATCTAAATTCGTATCTCTTTCCGATCTGGTTCTTTGAATTGTTTTATGAAAATTAAGCTGATTAACCTGCACTTCCGTGCTCGGCGGGGCTTGCCTTGCGGCAGCTCATCGTTATATCCGAATGGCTTCGGCCGGGACGGAGTATACCTATGCCATACCCTCAGAAGCTACTGCACTCCTCCTTTCGTTGTGAGACTAGGTAACTACCTACTTTGAGTATGTAATAATCCGGTCTTGACTGGTAATTACGTTTAACTTGTAGGGTGATGATTAGCAAATGGCGCTAGGCCCGAACTCCCAATCTTATGGTTAGTAGTCGAGTATCATACCGATCAAGCAAAAGAGACCCTTCAGCTTGAAGGATATTAATTGACTTATATAGCAATCACCATAAATTCAAATAATTTTCAATGTTTCATTACAATACAGGAAATCTTATCTCCCATTCTCTCTTCAACTGAAAGACTCCGAAAATAATTTTTAAGAAAGCTATTTAAACTTAAGCTCTTCATCTAGAAACCGATCTACTTTTTAAAAAAAGTCCACCTTCGTATTAAAAAAAACAAATAAAAATGTTCGGCTCACCGGTTGTGTAATCAAACCCAGCCATCCCTTGGGGGCCTTCGATGTAAAGCACACATCGAACCGCGTGGCCCACCCTGCTGGCTTCGATAAAAAGAACTGTCCTTACTTTGTCATTATCTATCGGGAATCAAGAGGACACACCGGCGGCATCTGTGTTCTCTCCTGCCGCCTCACTCGAGGAGAATTAGAGGTGATAGGCCGCAAACGGTGAGATCCAGTCACTCGATCGGTGATGGTGTGTGGCCGTCTGCTTTTCAACCGCAAGAATAAAGAAATAAATCGAATGTGGCCCTAAATGAACAATGGAAACAAAAAGCACCAATTCCATTCTAAAAAGAAGACGTGGAAAAGGTTTTTCAGTTCGTAGAAGGGCTAAGTTGTTTGAGTCTGGTACGCCGTTGATGTGAAGTTATTTTCGGGAGATATAGATCTAACTTTGGGTTCATATATCCTTTAGGGGAAAAAATTAAGAAATAAGTAAGATGAATGTGTATGAATGGTATAAACTTGGCAGTATAATGATAAAAGATAGTTTTCAAAATGTTTCTAGGGCTAGAGGTCGTTAAACTTTTAAGGCGATGAAGTAAAACCTGTCCCCCCAAAATAATTTTGAAAATTATTCAAGATCTATAAATATATGTTTAATGATAAGAAAAAAAATAAGATATTATATAATACAAGTATTAATTGCATTTTAATTAAGGCAACCAGGGACCTTTAAAATGACTTTTTGCAATTTTTACTTTAGCAATTTGAAATTTTACAGGCATTAAGACTAACATTATCGGAGATGATACACAAAATTTTAAAGCATTTTATTAAACTATTTATGAGTTAGGGGGGTTAAGATTATATTAGCGATAAATAACATTGATGAAAAATGCTCCTGGCGCTCCAAATTTGTTCGAAAGCGCTCTTATTTTTATTATTACTTACGCTAACCCTTTTGATACAAAAGTTGGGATTAATCGAAGTTTGAGTACAAAATACCAAAATTAACCAATGCAATTATCTAAGACTACTTAAACTTTTAAAAGAAATTAGTAGTTATGAGTTGTCACATTAATTAGTTTTGATATTTCCAACTCAAATTTCAAGATTAATCCCAACTTTTGTTTCAAAAGGGTTAGCGTAAGTAATAATAAAAATAAGAGCGCTTTCGAACCAAATTGGAGCGCCAGGAGCATTTTTCATCAATGTTATTTATCTCAAATATTATATTGGATTAACCCTCCAACTCATAAATAAAATAATATAATGCTTTAAAATTTTGTGTGTCATCTCCTATAGTGTTACTCTTAATGCCAGTAAAATTTCAGATTGCTAAGGTGAAAATTGCAAAAAGTCATTTTAAATGTCCCTGGTTGCCTTAAAATTATTTTTAAAAAAATCTTTCTCGTTCGTTTTACTCAATCATACTTAAGAGGTCGCATTTTTAGGGGAGATCTTCAGTGTTTCCGGGTTTAAAACTAATAATTTTCAGCAAATAATGAGTCTTAGGCCGTTAATCTGACTTTTAATTTATATGTGATGATATTTATGTTTATAAACGATGGGTCACTTACATTTGTATTTTCGAAAATACTGAGAACAAATGTTGAAAATGTACTCTCTCTCTCTTTGCGATTCCTTAAGAATTACTTACTTACATTTCTTAAGAATATGTACGATTTTTTTTTCGATACCATTAGCTAAAAACTAATTAAGGGGCCAATTTTAGTGTCCCCAACCTTCGCAAGATTTAGAAAACAAATGAAATTATCTTTAAATAAATGATATCCTTTATTAAATTTTATAAATAAAAGTGTGAATTTTAATTTTAAATTTCATTTCAGAACTGCCTGTATTATGTACCTGAATATCCACTTGTGGCTTTTATATTTCCGTTATGTAAATGTTATCAATTGAAAAACATTAGAATTTAAAGTAGGATTTTTAAAATTATTATTTTCATGTTGATTTTTTTTTCAGAGACGCTTAAAAATGTCTGAAGATTTACATGCAATGTGTTTAATTAAAATATAAGCAAAGTCTTTAGGCTTTAAAATATAAATACAGTCTTTTAGGCTTTTAGGATATGCAATCCTTTGTAGAAATTTACATAGGAGAAAAAAGTAAATAAAACATTAATGAAGGAAACAAAAAGATATTAAATAAAATATCTGATTAAATAATAAATGCTTAATATGGGTTTGAATACTGTCTGAATTTTAATACATGTAGCAGTTACATTATTACTTTTATTTTCTCCTTTGAATACTAGATGGCGATGCGTGATTAAGTACGCATCCTATAGTTCATTGGGGTTGTGAGTAGAATGAGATGGCGCTGTTCTGTTAAACTGCGCGCCTGAGTGTCTTGTGTTGTGAGTGCCGTTATTAAAAAATTTGTTCATGAAAACATGCTTCCTATTGCTTCCTGCACACATCCTAATAATCTGTATTCAACCACATACGTAACTACTTTTTAGTTCCGCAAGAGAATTAGAAAAAAGTTAGCGTTCTTAAAACATCAAGGCAAACACAGGGGTATACATTTTAGATTGTGAAAGCATTTATTTACTCACAATGATTTCAAACAAATAAGGAAACAGACAGAAAAATTCGTAGCTTCATTGTTCGATCTTTTTAAAACAAACGACGATGATTCTCTCTATAATTTTCCAGATTTGTACAGATATTTAGTTATTCAAGTTTTTCATATTTGAGAATATTGAGAATAGTTTTTCATATTAGTGAATTACTTTCTCACTAATGAGTACTAAGCTGATATAAAAAACAAGTAACGTATAAAAAAATTCAAGTAATTCCTACTTAGGTCAACAAACAAAAATTTTATTTTAGTTACCTTTTATTAATTAATTACTAATAATATAAACATGTAAAATCATTATATTAAGGGTCAAAATAGAAAGTAAATTTCCTCGCAATTTCGCATTCTCCTTCTCGACACTTAGCTCAATCTTAAAGTTAAGTAGCAGAAGTGATCCACAATTGATGACAAAGATTTTAAGGAGATAAATCGGGATTGAGCCTGAAGCTTAAAATTTCATCAGTATTATTTTTAGAGAAAAATCCTTCATTCTTAATCTAATTCATTCACGAAATTAATATGGATAAAACGTATACTTAACGCAAAAATTTGTAAAATTAATAATCAATTTTCGCAATAATTGAACTCGCATTCTTCACCTTCACGTGAAAAATATTGAAATCCTTGCATTTTATCGATTCCGCTACTGCCTGTAGATTTCAGTTTTCATTACAAACTTCTAAAAGTCTATTTAAAGTATTAAAAATTAATTTAATTTAATTAATGAATTAATATTTGGAAAAATTGTATTAACATCGTATCATCCACTATAAGTTTTTAAAAATGTATTTAAACTTGAGTGGATGGATTAAACGTATTTTATTAGCGTTAGAAAATTTGAACAAGTTTTAATATATATAAGTGTAATGATATTTTAAACTCCTAATTTAAATCCAAAATACTTTCTTAACTTTCAAAATACTTTTTCAACTTTCAATACTTTCTTAACTTTAAGTTAGCCCATAGTAACTTCATTAAAAAAATATTATCTTATTTCCTGATCGATTCCACTTATTCTAGTTAGTTAAAAGAAGCCTTGTAAAATCGCTGAATGAGCTAAAAGTTGGCAGACTCCCACACTCCGAGTGAGAGCACATTTCTTTGAAAGATATCTGTGTTTCCCTTGCCTGCTTGAGTGGGGGAGGGGGGTGTCGAGGAAATCTCCATCGAAATCTGATTGTATATAATCACTATGAAAAATATTTTCCCTATCAAAATCATATGTTATTTAAGACCAGGGATACCCCCTCCCCATCTTTAAGCTTCTGCTTTTGTGCCGCGCTGTGAGCGAACGCGGCTTGTCCGTTCTCTTGTAAAAAAAATTTAATCACCCAGGGTGGAATAAAACGAACCTAAAAATTCAAAGTGCCATCTATGTCTTCGGAACTGTCATTATCTAACCAGTTGGATGAGCACAAGAGGGGAGAAAGAGAGAAAAAAAAATTGTTAAAGGAAAAAAAAGAGTCGATACAGCATTCAGGGATTTCCAGACAGAATACCATCGGTGTCCAATCTTACACCGTATCTGTTCAAATTTTTTTTTTTTCTGAAGTTATAACTGGATGGAGGGGACAAAAATACTGAAACAAATAGTGATTATGGGTTGAACTTACATGGGAATTAGATTACCAACTGAAAAGGGGTGAAAATTGACAAATTAAATTGTGAATATATGTATAGCAAATAAACAATCACTATAGAGTCAGGAATACGTAGCTTCCATCTCTGTATATAGGAAGTGTGTGAACTTATAGTAGGGATTGCAGCATTTTCGGGGTATTTAACTTCGCTGTTCTTTGCTGGACGCCCCCCCCCCCCGATATTCGTCGGAACGGGACCCGCCTCAAAATGCAGCAGTGCTCACAAACGGCATGGATTAAACATGGAAGAATGGTTCAAACACCTGGAGCTAGCTCTAATGGAGCGTGACGCGAATCCTATCAGAGGACAATCGGGCCGCTTCGTCCGAAATGGGCATTTCGTCTCACTTTCCTTCCCTCTGTGTGGCCCACCATTCTTATTCTGACACAAAGGGGAACTTCATTAGGCCACCTCTTCACATCACATGTATGCAAAAAAATCTGCTCGCAAGTCTTGCTCAAAAACTATACGATGATGGTTGAATTCTAGAATGAGTGCCAGAATAACAAGTTGTCATTTCTTTATTCATCAGTAAATGAAAAGATGGATAATAAGAATGGTATG
>JAOUZG010015602.1:11687078-11707485 GCA_026289955.1 Argiope argentata | reverse complement strand
GTTAAATTATATTTTAATATGTCTAAACTTCAAAAACATGTTAAACTATATTTTGATATGTCTTGTTTCTGATATGTTAAACTATATTTTCATATGTCTTGGTTTCTGGCATGTTAAACTAAATTTTAATAAATCTAAACTTCTAACATGTCAAAGTAAATTTTGATATCTCTAGGCTTCTGGCATGCTAAACTATATTTTAATACGTCTCAACATCTGGCATGTTAAAATGTATTTTGATGATAATTTTGAACTGAAAAAGGTCTGTGAATAAAACTAACAGAACTATTTAAGAATTGTCTATGGATAAATGAAACCGATATAAAGGATGTTAGTAACTTTTTTAGTTTTCCATTCTCGAAAAATAAATACCCAAAATGAAAGAAAAGTAATTCAATAACGGATCTACAAAACTGGTTTATTAAGAGTTGACACTAAAAAAAATGTATTCGCATCTGTAATTTCTGAACAGTCCCAGAATCTTTACCTGCTGTCAGTGTTCTGTGTCCGAAGTACCAGTTTGCTTTGTGTTGAAGATGTAATTTGGTGCGCTTGAGTGGCAGGCCAGCATGGCGCCTGATAGACAACAACTAATAAGTCTCAGACAAGAGCTCACGCCCCTAAATACACCCCTTCAACCTATGAGTTGGCCCCCATATCGTGCAGGGTTGCAAAATCATCCTACAGAGCAAAGGCAGCCATGTTGGCGAGAAGCATGCGAAAGGTTTCATACGTTTACGTGCATAGAGGACGCGTCGTTTTGTTTTGGTGAAATTTAAAAATCTCTTATAGTATTCAATTTTCTTGAAGCAGGGCCTGACTAAGGCAGGGAATACGAGGCAGTTGCCCCGGACCCCCCACATAAGTAGGGCCCCAAATTGAATGGAAATTTTATGTTAGATTTCCAATTTTAATGAATGTACTTCGTTACTAAAATAGTGAAGCAGAGGGGATGCCAAAGAAATTTTTGTCCCGGGCCCAACTAGGCTAGGTTGGGCCCTGTCTTGAAATTATGTTTTTACAAAATGCTCACCTACAAAAGAAAGTCATACAGACTAATGTTGAGTGTAAACAATGAATAAATTACTTTCTATTAACTGTTCGAAATTGGTAGTGCTATTGACTCATCGATTGTTCCGCTGAATTTCTGACATTGTAATTTAAATGAGTGCGCTGGTCACTGGTGATCCCCACAGCAGTCAAGGTGTTAAATAACTATTATTAATTAAATTTGTAACATTCAGAAGCATGGTATAACCTAGATGAATAATTCAATCTAGTCACGATGCGAAGCATCATTCAATGTCGTCAGTCTGTTAGCATATATTGTTAATATCTTTAACCCCTTAACCGGTTTGCCCGTACGCCGCACGTGCATCAATTTATCGAATTTTGATAGTTGTAAACAAAAAATAAATCATTCATAACAATTATAAATCAATAGTAAAATGACCGAATACGTAGATAAGCTAAGTATTCTTTGGATTTCCACTTGAATCAAAATAAGAAAATATTCCCTAAATAGAAGGTGTCATCTTATTAGATAGTAAAGAAAATAAACCGGTTAAGGGGTTAAACCTGTGTTAATAGAACCTATATGTGTGATTTTTATTTTTCACTAACTGTCTCAGGTGTCCAGCTAATTCACAGGTAATATTGGTTACATTTGATTTTAGATAAATCTTTCAAATATAATAACTAAACCATTCAAATATAACCACCAAACTGTTGGATATTAAACCCATGTTATTTTAATTGTATCATTTTTCTTTAATATTAATATGGACATGTCTAATGAAGAAAGCCCAGTAACATCAATTAAAAGAGCAAATATTGTATCGATCTTTCACATTTTGCAATATTGATATTACACCTCATTTATTTGGATTGCAATTACTCATATATTAAACATAATCCTTCTTTTTTATATATATCTTTCGAAATTGAAAGAAAATCACGTGATTCAACATTTGATGAAACAAATAAAATATTTTGAATTTCACGAATACAATATAATCCATTGTTGGAGAAACAAGCAAAAAGATATTTTTAAAAAAATAACAAAAATCAATAAAAAACGCTATTATTAAATTGATATCTTTATATTTTTGTAAACTTCGAAGCTGTATAAAATTCAAGTTTGTGTAGTAATATTTTAGGAAAAACACCAGTATCAGTTTTAATTAATTAAAACTTCAAAAAAAATCGACCTTACATACACATTTCCACCCTACAAATTATATGTCTCAAGTTTCTATGCTGTAGATTAAACGGTCGGGTTTATAGAAGGCCAACATACACAAATTCATTTTTATTAATATTAGAGATTAAGAAGTGATTACATCTTTTCTCTCGTTTATATTCTATATATTTGTTTAAAGAAAACTACAGAAATCTAAGCTATAGTTCAAAGGCGATTCAAAAATGAGTTTCCAAATAAACAATGCCGTCAGACTTGAAAGAATTTATTGCTGTAATAAAAAACAATAAAAATCCAACTTTAATGAGATCGTAACTTGAACAATCACTGCAATTCGAGATTTATGAAAAATACATAAAACTAAATTGTCTTCTTATAGATTTATATGAGCAAATATGTGAAAACTGAAGATGTAGTACTTCCATTACTTATTGACTTCTAAAGGCTGCTTTTATAGTAAAAAAAAATTATTATATAAAAGAGAGCAAATTTAAGTTTTCATTTCAAAATTTTAAATTTAAATTTATTAACATAATGTCAATGGACAACAACAACAACACTGGATGGGATATGATGAAAGATTTTTTTTTTTCCTGACTGAAATTTTTCTTAATAAATTTTTTATCTAAATATTGCAATTTTCTACTAAATTATTATTAATATTTCATTTTAATAGAAACGCAAATATCTTGTGTTCGTAAAATGTCCATTTACAAATTTTTTTTAAAAAAAAGTTTCTTTAAGATTATTGTTGAGAATATTTAAAGAATCAGATAGATTTTTATTGTTAGACTAAACTAATAAGAGCTGTTCTAGTATCATTTCTAGGCACTTGATGCATAGTTTAATTTCGATCGAGAAAATATATTTTGGTTTTTACCTCAATAGCTTATTTAGCCATATATTTTAAATTTTCTGTTGAAAAATATCGAAGTAGTTCCGGAATTTGCTGAAGCAGCACAGTATTTACTTATATTTTTGGACTTATACACCCTTTTTTGGCCCCTCCAGTTCTCGACATTCCAAGATGACATTCTACAGAATGAAATATTACACGATTAACACATCGCCAACAGCAGTGACACGTGCCTCATTCTAACTTGACACTGCGCATGTCTGTCACTTCCCATTACTACAAATTGAACAAACCACAGACAGACATCATTTGCGAACTTCAGCTGCTGGGCGATAGACCCCCTCCGCCCATAAAGAAAGGTAAGCAGGGGGTAACAACGAACCCCCAACCCCCATCAAAAGTTTTTATCCTAAAAAGAATGAGATTTGTCTTGCGGTTGAAAACAAATGGCAAGAGCGGCAAAGATGAAAACCCTATAACCCCATTACCGAACCTCTTGGGGGGCCCTCTACAAGAGGGGCCGTCTGACTGACGTCTCTATGCTGACAGGGGCACAATAGGGCGGGACGATCAAAGAACCACTTAGAACGCCGACAGAAACATTTCACACCACGTGGCTGTAGGGGGTTAGCTGTGAAAATTAGGGTCGGTCATGCGTTTTGTTCTGACCCGACGTCTGTGGACTGTATATCAAATAGATGTTGACAGGTTTTGGATTTATGGAATAAAAATATTGGGCGATAGATATTATAAATAGTTTTAGAACAACTGGCTTCTATGCTATTGATTAGAAAAGTATTGATATCAATTTTCTTGTGTTTTCTCTTTTCTTTGTTGACAATTGGTTTGTTCAGGGACCTTTAAAATGACTTTTTCAAATTTTCACTCTAGCTATTTGAAATTTTACAGGTATTAAGAGTAACACTATAAGGGATGACACACAAAATTTTAAAACGGTATATTAATTTATTTATGAGTTAGGGAGGTTAATTTAATATAATATTAGCGATAAATAACGTCAATGAAAAATGTTCCAGGTGCTCCAATGTTGTTCGAAAGCACTTCGAATTTTATTATTACATTCTTTAACGCTTTTGAAAGACACTTTGGGATTAAACTTGAAATTTGAGTGCGAAATATCAAAATTAACCAATGTAATAACTTAAATATACTGATCTTTTAAAAAAAAGGTTAAGTAGTTTTGAGTTATTACATTGGTTAATTTTGATATATAGGTCTCAAACTTCAAGTTTAATCCAAACTTTAATTTCAAAAGGGTTAGAGAAAGTAATAATAAAAATTAGAGCGCTTTCGAACAAATTTGGATCGCCTGGAAAATTTTTCATTCATGTCATTTATCGCTAATATTATATTATATTAACCTCCCTAACTCATAAATAAATTAATATAATGCTTTAAAATTTTGTGTGTCATCTCCTATAGTGCTACTCTTAATGGCTGTAAAATTTCAAACTGGTAATTTGAAAAATGCAGAAAAAAAAATCATTTTAAAGGTTCCTGGTCACCTTAAAAATCCTTAAATCGATTTTCTGTAGTTGTCGTTATTATACATTGGAATAGATATACATTTGCTTTTGATTTTTTCAGACCTCAAATATAATAGAGAAAGATATTAATCATTTGAGATTTCCATTGAAAATTATATTTTACGTTATTGCATTTATGCCATTAAATTACGGGAAGCTTCTGTTTTTAGATGTTTAATAAGTTATAGATATTTAATGAATTACCTATTTATCTGTTGATTCTTTCAACTATTTTATTAAAGACCCAATTTTACCCCAATGGAATTCATTTTATTTTCTCCTGTCAGTTAAATAAATGGTTATTATTAATTCCTGTCGATTATCATAAATGGTTATCCACTACCGGTTTATCAGTTGTATTTTTTCCGGAAGAAATTTTAATAAATTATTTTTTAATGGATGTTAATGGTTCCATATCATTTTCTTTCATTCAAAATGACACTTCCTTAAAAGGAGAACAGGGTCAAAATGGCACTTCGTCTAGGATTTCGGGTTCCAGCTTCTTTCCAAGTATTTTAACACCTGCAGTGTTGTGCTGCAGTGTAACGGCTGCAGCTAGTTGTGATCTAAACCAGTGTTAAAATAAACTTGCGAGTTTAGGTATAAAATGAAATTTGGAATAAATCGCCAAGTAGCTTTCTTCGATACCCCAAAATATGTTGCGTCATCTTTAACATTGTACTTTCTTATTTTACTTTTTTTTTTTTTGTAAAGACAACATTGAACAAACTGCGTAACGCGACCCTAAAGTTACGATTAAACTTGTTTATGGAACTAGGCCCAAATACGGACTTTAACCTCTATCCCCTTTTTTATCATGTCAGAACATGATGTTGTTTGGGGGGATGAGATTTTTGGTGTCAACAAAAATCCGTACGCGAAAAATAAAAATTTTATTATCTGCACGAGCATCTAAAAAAAAAAAATCAGCTTTTAATAACGCGTTCCCATCGCATTTGCAAAAGCTCTGATTTTTTTTTAAAAAATTAATGACTACCGCAAATAAAACCTAGAATAATGTCATTTTGAGCACGTGGATTATATGAAATGAAATAGATAGGAAATGTGATATTTTTTTAACAATAAATTAAAAACTAAGTTTTGGGGATCGTTTGCAATACTAAAGTGACTCATTCAAAGAAACAATGAAAATGAATAAAAATATAATTTAACTTGCACGAGCGCGTGGTGCTTGGCCGTTCAAGAAATAATGTTCTGACATGATACATTGAAATATGCGTAGCAGATTTCATTTTAATCTTTTTGCCACTCCTAACTTTTTTACGTAACTTCTAACTTCATGTCTCCTCAAAGATTTCTTCTAAATATTGGTTACTACTTATTTTTCTTATTATAAATTATAATTATTTTAGTAATTATTATAACTGCAGCTGATATTTTCTGGATGCTGTAATACAGTAAACCAGTTTTGCGCAGTTTATTTAGTATATCCGTTTCTTCCGTTGGAAAAAAAATCATGATTCTTCATGTGTGTGTGCTTCCGTTTATGATCCCATATTCTAACGTAAAAATTATTTGTTTTCTATATGCGATTACTCATTGAAGTTTGTCTTTGTTGTTCTGGATCACCGAGACTACTCTACCAGGGATCTCTTCAAATATGAGAATGGGTACTTGCAGATGCAGTGATGGGTTCTCAGTTCCCAGCCGGCTGAACCCCAGAGAGGAGGAACCTTGTAATCGAGGAGGAGATGCTTCCGGCATGGCGGTTGGATCTCGCCAACTTGGTGGGTACAATGATAGGTGCTTCATGACTCCTCCCATCGGGACGTACCCCTTGCGGTTGCCCAGGCTACTTTGATGCCAGTGGACGTGTCCGAAATTTTCCCGCAAATTGTCGATAAAATATCCAGGCATCAAAAGGCCACACCGAGAAACCGCAAGAGGGGTAAAAAGGGGGAACACTTGGCCCATCTGAAGATTCGCGGGTCTTTGGAACTAGACTTAATAGGTGGTTTATGGCTCCTCCTATCGGCTTAAGCATAATTCCAACGACCTGCGAATCTTCAGACGGGCTACGTGTTCCCCCTTTTTACCCCTCTTGAGGTTTCTCGGTGCGGCCTTTTGATGCCTGGATATTTTATCGACAATTTGCGGGAAATCCTGGACGCTTTCACAGGTCCAGAAAAGGCTTTCGAACGATCCGTAGAAATCTTCAGACGAGTCACGTTTTACCCCTCTTGCGATTTCTTGGGGTACTTTGATGTCTGCGGAGTGTCCGAAGTTTTCCCGAAAATTGTCGATAAAATATCCAGGCATCAAAGGCACCCAAGAAACCACAAGAGGGGTAAAATAGGGGAACTTATGGCCCTCCTGAAGATTCTATGGTCGTTGGAACTAGGATTTATGGGAAGCGTTATACCGTGGCCATCAAAGGCCACGGTATAACGCCCGACAGGGATTTAACCAGGGATTTTTTTCTGTGAGAGGTCTGATAATTCGTCGAAATATAAAAAAAATCCCTGCCTGAGGGTGACCCTTGAAAAAGTCTTCAGGCCGGACTCATTGCATTTTTTATTTATTATTATTATTTTTATTCTTTTTTCGATTTCGAATTTTACTTAAACCTTTTTGATAATTTTGTTCTACAATTAAGGAAAGTCTATATAGATAGGAGCCTCAATCATTAAAGAAGTATTGCAATCAATATTGAATTCCAAAAATTTGTCAAATTTTACATTTTTAAGTATAATTTGGAGTTAAAAACGATTAAATAATATTATTAATTCATAAAAAAATTAAGCCAATTTCTTTATATCGTACGTCTAAGTTAGGGCAATTTAGCATTTTGAACCCAAATACGGCATTTTTTATTAATGCATCGTTTTCAAGCGGTCCCTTCAAAGGCAGATTAAACAGTTTTCATTGCGTTATCTCTGGGGCCGTACAGGTCTATGAAGTGATTCCTGTAATTTTTTCACTCGCCCCCACCATTTGCAAGATAATACGGTAAAATGCTTTACAAAGTGTTTCCCCCTCGGAAACTTTTGAATGATAACAGGGCAGAAGAGATCAAAGCCTTGCCGACGACACTATTGACATTAGGTTGGAACCATACCACGCTCAAACAATGGACGTACGCGAGAAAATGAGAGCCGTACAAAGTGGAACCACTCAAAATGTTGACAGAAAGCGGAGGATTAAATTTGCGGTGGAAGGGCCATATATTCTTCACTCGGTCTCTTGTCACGTGGCTTGTTGAGGAAGAAATAAAAAGAAGGATTCTGGGTAAATAATAGTACAGGTGGAACAAGAAAGGATGTGACATTAGAAGGAAAAAAAAAACTCTAGTGTTAGCTGTTTGGAGTTCTCCGACTTTGCTGTGAGTTTTTAACAACACTGCAAACAATGAATATGGATAAAGTAGGATGACATTTTAAAATATTCTTAAGACCGCGGCTCTGAACATTTTGGCATCACTTTCCATGTCATTTTCAACAGCGACCTCTTTTGAGTGAATTTTCAGTGAGCAAAAAATTCACATTGAAACTTTTTATTCAAGAGGAAGTAGGGGCTTCTTATAGGTAATAGTTTATATAGGATCGGTTTTAATTTATATTCGTATCATTAATATTTTTGATACTTTACGGACTTAGTGTGTATATGTGCATTTTAAAATATTTTCAGACATTTTTTTTTATCCGTCCAAGAAATTACACACATAACTATTAAAAATAACTACTGCAGCCAGAGGATAATCTTATACTTTAGAAATAATCATGATGATGTCGTGTCTGCTTTTTCCCACTTAAGAGGGGTGCAGTAGCTTCTGAGGCTATGGACCCTTGAGCACCCGTGGGCAGAAGTCTGACTCCCAGCTCATATGAGGATGAAGCACCCACCCACACGCTTGCACAGACCCTTATTACATTGGGTACATTCATACATCTCACAGATAGAACACAGAAAAACAACCATGTCCTAACCGGGACTCACAGAATACGAGGAAGCCAGAAAGCTACCTCTGTGCCAGAAAACCGGCATACTTCAGAAATGATACAGATAATTGAAGACAAGGATTTCCAACTTTCATTACGATCAGATTTAACCAGTTCTATTATATTTACAATAAAGAAAGTAGAATTTTAATTTATTATCCTCTTTTTAAGCTCACTTCTTTATAACGTTTATAACGTTTCACTTCTTTGTAACGTTTAACGATAATTTTATTTTAATATAACTAAGCATTTTTTTAATTTCAAAATTTACTTACAATATTACAATATTTTTACATTACAATATTTTTTTTAATATGTTCGAAATATTTTTTTAAATGTTTTTACACACATATTCAATGATTTTTTAAAAATCCGTCTAGGAAGTTGCACATGCACACATCGCTATTGAAAATAACTCCGTAAGCCATGAAAGAATGTTCAATTGCGAAAACTGATATTGGTTGATTGAAAATAATGATTCTCAGTATTCAGTTTGAAAATGCCGCTTAAATTTATCATTACAATTAATACTCAATAAATAAAAATAAAGAAAGAATAATTTTTTTAATTCTTTGCATTTTAAACTGAACTATATTTTATAGATAACTCATTTTCACAGCTTTGTAAAGAAAGCATTATTTTATTATAAATTGAATTTTCTGTAGATTTATTTTTTATTTCATTTTAAAGTAAAATCTGTACTTTATTGATTGACGTTTTATAAGCAGTGAATTGCAGAAAAAAATCTTGCTATTGTTGTCATCGATATTTTTAGTAAAAGTTTAGTATTGTTTTTGATTTTTTAAAAAAATGTTTAGCCTTCTTCTAACGTATTTGCATTCACTAACGTTGAGTTCCAATATATTTATATTTATTTCGCAAATTTTACTATTTTCATTATTATTCAGCCAAATGTAGACATTAATTTAATCATAATTATTATTTCTCCGCTTCATTGTCTTAAATAATTATCAAACTTTCTTACTTAACTATTAAAATAACTCCATACTTCACTCAAGTGTTTTATAAGTGTTAAAGGACCCGGAAAAAAGCCCTATGAATGTTTTAACATTCCTACATTTACTTTGGTTAGTTATGTAACTGCAGTCCTAAGTTTGAAAAGTCCTTTGATGAATTACTTACTTTCTTTTGACATTCTATTCGCTGAATTTTTTTTTTTTTGTCTTTACTTAAATAACATTTGCTAAATAATTCAAATATTTTTGAACCGCTATTTTGTGCTACCTCATTAAAAAAAACCTTGATATCCTTCGTAAAAAAAGTTTGATATATTACCTCGAGGAATTCACTGAAAGTAACAGAAAATAAACTATATTTCAACCCCAGGAAAAAAGAGTTATTAATGGAAACAAATCATATTTAACAGATTTCACTTCGTCTGCACTATCATTCATATACCTAGGAACTTCAATAACAAAAGAACCCATAATCAGATTTTATAACCACCTTTCTTATAAATTTGTCGAAAAAATACATTAAAGGAAAATTACTTGTCTCCACTTTAATTAATGCTCTGTTTGCAGATTTCAGTCACGATATGTTTTTTTTTAAATCGAAATAAAAGTCACGTTTTCAAAGGAAAATCTGAAGATAAATATATTTGGAGTATTTATTGTAGTTTCAAATATATAGGAATGTTAAGGGCACTTGTGATCAGGGTGCCTAGTGATAACGTCCTTTGAATTAATTAATATCGTCACTTAATTACAGATTGCGAAGGTCAATAAATTAACTATTCCCTTGATAACAAGGTCACGAAAATGCTGTTACCTTCTAGCAATGTGTGAGATAACGAGAGTTACTTCTTTCGTTTTCTTCCTCTTTTCGTTTTCTTTCCTCTCGCCTTTTTATGCTAAAAGGTGAAAGGGGGAATGAAACAGAGACTTGGTGTTATGACTCAATGCATTTGAAATCACTTAAAATTTCAATCTGCCTTCGTTCTTTATTTTATTCAATTGCTACTATTAACTCTCTCTCTCTCTCTCTCTCACACACACACACACACGTTCAAATTTTCGATCGTTATTAAAATACTTGTTATTCATCCACTCAAGTTCAAGTAAATATTTTAAAACTTGTAGGGGATGACATTTGATATCACAATTTTTTAAAAAATATAAATTCATTAATTTTTTTAAAAAATTAATTAACTTTCTCGCCAAATAAGTAACGGAATCTGTTTAATTTTCCCCATGAGGATAGGCTTAATATATATACAGCCGATTATTTTAAGCGATTCAGTTTCTTTTCTTAATGATTGATGGATTTAAAATTAAAAATTGTTAACTAACAGATTTTTCGGATTCATTTTGAATTACTTTCGAATTAAAATAATACAGGATAAAGAAAATTAAAAATTTCTAATCTGTATAGAGTTGCTCCAACTGACGTAGAAAATTCACGTATTTGTGTTGTCTCAATTTCAACGCCAATTGTTCTGATTTATTTTTAATGGATACGAACTTAATTTCGCTTTGCCCAGGTATAATTTCTTGATAAATTACTCTTATTAATTGTAAGTATTTAATAAAAAATTACTAAAATAAAAAAAATTCTTTGTTGACCTAAAAAGGAATTGATTAAAATTTTTTTACTTAATTCTTGGTTTCTTTCATGTAAATTTGGAATTAAATTCTTCTAAATTCAGAAATGATGGTTCAGGAAAGTACTTTGTTGGATAGTTTTAATATTAAGTTAATAGTGGCACCATAATATTAATTACTTTGCAAAGGCGTTTTATTTTATTAACTAACTTAATAAGTAAATGGGGTGCTTTTCGGTTAGTCGAACGCCAGTAAGAAATTGCCAAAGAAATTTGGCGAAATTATACATTATTTGGCAATTTTTCGTTAGCTCCGGACTTACGGGAAAGTACCGCAAACGGAACTATTATACCGTTCTAGAAATCGCCTTAAGTATTCAATCTATATATCTACTAGTAAAATGGTAAAATGTGTGTGTTAACGTTTTACAAGCTAGGCTTTTGGCCAGTAATTATCAAATTTAGAACAAATATATTTTAAATAATAAAAATGAAGAACGCTACGCATTTATGAAATTCTTTTTATTAACATATTATTTAATTTAAAATTAAGAGATATTTTTGACTCTTTTCAGCAATAATTTCCAAAAATATCATTGTACAAAAATTATATTTACGGCACTGAACAATTCTTAAAGCGCCCTTTTCTAATAAAACCAATTTAGTTGCGATACTTTTTTTCCCTAAATTTCGACAATTTTCAAAAAAATATTTTTGTTACGTAATTTTGAATAATCGATTTTAGCTGAACTAAAATCAAACTGGATTCATTGTTCAACCCAACATTTAACCTCGAGATTTTCTTCTATTAATGTTCTATGTATTTTGTAAATGAACGATAATGATAATATAAAATATAGTGAAAGATTTTTTCATTATCTCAACAATCTGCATAATAAATAAGAAAGTAAAGTTGCAGAAAAACCAAAAACGACCTGACATTTGAAAATAAAATGCCTGGAGAGATTATGGGACTGTGATGTCATCAAAATTTAGACGAGTGACTACTCCAAATTTGTGTTTTTTTAATCTGTTTATTTATAACAATCACAACCTGACAAACACACAACATAAAACATTCACAAAACCTGAAAACAATGATAAAATTTATACATTACAACATTTATAATCCAAATTCCCTCAGGCATTCAGGAATTTTATCGTTAACACCACGAAACACATCACAACATCACGTTAACTCTCGCCAACGAAGCTCACTCTGCAACGTCATCGGAATGCCAACACAATATTTTAATCTAAATACTGTGGTGACATCTATCGGCCGTTCTGGGGACTACCGGTTCAAATTCTTTACATTACTATTATGGGATAGATTGCATCATTTTAAGAAAATTAATTTACTCAACAAAGAAAACAAATGTGAGCATGTTGAAAAAACAAAACTGTAATGTCTTTCATAATATGATGCTTAATTAATTTTTTTTTTGAGTTAGAAAGGCAAAAAGAGAATCTTTATTTGTATTTTCTAGAGACCACTACGTGATTTAATCTGGCTCTATATACATTACATTGTTAGCACAGTTAAATTTTTATAAGTAAGAAAAAAATGTTTAAAAATAAAAAAAAAATATTATTTTAGGAATAAATAAAAAATGAAAATAAATAAATAAAATATAATAAAGCTATGTACGTAAAATATAATAAATATATTTGCAATTAAAGTTCTGAAATCAGTTAGGATTATCTGTTAAAATGGACACAATTGTTTTATTTTTCAAGTTACCCAAGTAATCTGCGAATAACTTAGATACTATTAGACACTCGTTAATCTATCATTTAACTTCTAGACACTTCTTAAATTGAAAAAAAGGATTTTGCTCGAAAAAAGCAACTTTTTTACATCGTATATTAAATGTTATAGTATCAGAAAATTAGTTGATAAAATCAATCATCAATCAATTGAAAAATTTCAATACAAAGAAATAGAACGGTTTAACATGTTATTACAATTAAGGAAAGAATTTGCGAAATATATGGTAAAATTATTCTTAATTATTTGTGCAATCTAAACATTGGTGATACTTTGAGACTCATAGGAATTGGTTTTTGTGGCAAGCATATTTATTTGGGGTAAATTTAGATTTGGAGTCACATTTTTTGAAACCTTTCTCAGGAGGTTTAATTAAATTATTGATCAGATTAACTAAACAATCTGCATATTGTTACAAGCGGGCGGGCGGCCAAAAATGCACCAAAGATGGCGACGTTTGGCGAGGAGCCTCGCGCCCTCTTGATTGGTTTGGCTAAAGGAATAGTCTATTAGCCGCTGGATTGCGCGCGTTGTTTTAAGAATTTTCACGAGTTTCGGGGCACGCGCTTCCTCGGCCGTATAAGGGACGAGTATCCGGAGTGAGCGAGTTAGTTGATACTCACGAAAGAAACGCGTCTCGCTGGAGTAGAGGATTTCTGAGCTGTGCTTGAATTTGCTGTAAACGTTGCCTTATTGAGCTCGCTGCGATTTACTGTTCCTGTGCTATACGATGGCTGTTTTGCAGTCTGTTATATTGTGCGTAAGACTTGCATTTACGCTGTAAGTGACTGTTGACTGCTGGATTGTACTTATCCGAAATTTTTACTTTATCAATTATCCTGTAAATAACTGTAAATAAATTTGTTTGTGCTGTCCTCAAGCAAAGTCCATTCAATTCGAACCCGCAATGCTAAAAACGTAACAATATTAACGGCAAACTCATACATTAAAAAAAAAGGCGCTTATCCGACAACAAAAGTAAGTAAAATATTATACTGCATTTCAAAATTAATTTTTTTTTTCAATTTGATACAGAGTAGTTGTCCTGCACATTTCAAAGGATTGCATTGCGTTCTTTAGGGTTACGCCATTGCAGAGAAACGAGTTTTTGTTTCCAAGACAAATTTCTCGAAAAGAAGTGAAAAAAGAGGTGGGGGGCATCTGTCTGACAGCTTCCTCACTCTGGTTATCTATCGATGCTCCAAAGCTATAAAAGTCGAGAAGCAATTTTTCCCTCTGTCTTCGGCCCATGTTTATTTGCTTTCTTATCTTCTGCTGCCAAAACGCTACTCCAAACATTAAATCAGGCTTTTTTACTTCTCTGCTCTACAGCAAAGTCATGTTGTGAATTCGAAATGTGCTGATAAAAGCAGAGTGTGCAATGGAGTAACTCATCGCTGTTTTTTTCTCCCCCCCCCACTTCTCCTACTTTTTATTCTAACGTTAAATGCCAAAAGATAAATGTATTCTGTGAAAAAATTAAATATTCCGATATGGGGAGAAATAAGGCAATTTCTTTACAATTTTACTCCTCTTTCAAACATTTTACGAGCCAATAAAAGATACGTTTTATACTTATTTCACGGGTGGGCATACCTCTTGGAATGCATAAATTTTGTCCCTTTTATCATTAAACTAGTACTAAAAGAAAAAAAGAATAAGTTAAGAAGTATTAATAAGAACTGCGTAGCAAATTTTCTCAGTTGTAGAGTAGTAATTGTACGTGTCGATATGTGTTAAAAGGAATTTTTATTGCACTCAGCAAAATCTTGTGGTCAAGCATATTGCTGTACTGCTGATCACACTCTATTTTGAACAGTAAAATCGGGATTTATTTATTAAGATTTTAAAATGTAATTTATGAACTAATATTATGCCTCTTGTGAATAAAATATTAGGGGAATCAATTTTTATATTGCTAATCAAATACTATTATGAATAGTAAAATCATGATTTAGCTATCTAGATTTTAAAATGAAATGCATGAATTAAAATTCTGCATCGAGTTGATGAAATATCAGGTGATTCTATACTCATATTGCTAAAGACATATTTTTTAATAGTATAATTATTATTTAGTTATCAGGATTTTAAGATCTAATTTGTGCACTAAAATTCTGCCTCAAGTTAATGAAATGCTAAGGGAATTAATGCTTATATTGTTAATCACATGCCATTATGAATGGCATAATCATGATTTAGCTGTCCAGATTTTAAAATGAATTGCATTAATTAAAATTCTATGACGTGTTAATGAAATATCAGGTGAATCTATATTTATATTGTTAAACACATTCTTTTTTAAATAGTAAAATTATTATCAGGTATCAGTTTAGTTAAAATATCAAATTTTGTACGTGATTTTATACATTTTTGTTCGAATGCCAGAGATTATTCGCCAAAGCACTCGCCAAGGATCATACGATGTATTGAGTAAAAACGCTTATTCCAAACCGAAGAATGATATTTTGTAGCTACTGTAGGCCAATGTCATGGAAAGCATTCTCTGGGCTAATATGTTTGTTAAGCCTACTTCCAACGACCTGTCGAATCTTCAGGCGAGCTATAATTTCCCCCTTGCTTTACTTTATAACAATATATTTTCTTAATACAATTAAATTTAAAATGTTTTTATTGTTTCATCACATTTAAAATGAGCGATTTTTTCTCATGGAAGGAAACTAAAGAAAAATGTATTATATTTATTATATGAGCAGCTTACACGAGCACTCTTAATGGAAATTATATTACCTCCCCACCCACGCACACACTCCTACCCCCCGCCCCTCAGTTTCTGTTAGAAATAGATTAGTCATTCTTTCAAGTTTTTAATAATACTGTGATATGAAAAGATTTGATTTGAAAAAGAAAATTCAATGCACAATAAATAGCTTAAATGTAAGATTAATAATATAGCACCGCTTTAGGCAAGTCACAGTTTGATACTCAAACTTACTTCGTCTAGGAGTCATTAACATAAAAGATTTATTTAATAAGTCATGAACATAATTAATAAGGATTTCATTTAAGGAGTCATGAATATAAAATAGTACATAAATAATTCCTTTAAAATTACATTTAACCAATATTTTTGAAGAACCTGCTGATTGCCAAAGGTAGCTAATAATTTATTGTCAGGGTAATTATATCCCCTTTTTTGCTTTCAATTAAATGACTTACCTTTAAAATATTTCTTTTGTTAATATTTCTCTAGTGGCGTTCGAATACCTTTTATTTTTTTATGATAACAATTTTCATATAAGTGTTTGATGAATTGAATCTATATTCAATATTTATTATCTATTGTACAGCTATGTTTATATCAATGATTCAAATAAATTTTATCATCTGATAACGCGTTAAGAATATTATGATGAGGTTTTTTATCCGCAAAATATCGTTAAAAATTATATAAAATTATATTTAGCCTATTAATTGTAAATACTTTAGCTGTAATCGAATAGCTAATTTCTCAACCAATATAGATTCATATGTTTCAAATCAACAAGTAATATAAAAACAAATTAATCAATTCTTACTTAGGTTAACAAAGAAAAGTTTTATTTTAGTTACTCTCTAATAAATAGTTACAATTAATATAAATATGTATAGAATTATGACAGAGTCATAATATTAAGCGGCAAAACAGAAAGCGAATCTCCTGGCAATTTTCCATTCTTCTTTCTATACATGGTGTTCGAACTCACAGCCCAAGAGATGGGAATCCAAAGCCATACCAACGAGATTATCCCGGCCTCACGATTATAGTTACTATAAATAATTCATCAAAAGATTATACCAGCATTGAATTTTCAACACCAATTATAGCAACGTAAAATGTGCAATTTTTCTACATAAGTTGGGATATACAACACAGATTAGAAATTTCTAATTTTCTATATTCTGTATTATTTTAATCCGAAAGTATTTCAAAATAAATCTGAAAAATTGATTCATTAACGATGTTTGATTCTAAATGCATCAAATATTATGAAAATAAACAGAATCGTTTAAAATAACTGGCCGAAAACATGTTAAGCCTAACCTTATTAGTGTGTAGAAAAAACAAACTGAATTCCTTACTTATGTGGCGGCGGGGAAGTAGAGATTTTTAGCTAGAAAGTTCGTTTTTATTTAATTAATAAAGAATTGATGAATAAATATTTGAAAAAACTGCATTAACATCAAATGTCATCCACTACAAGTTTTAAGAAATTTTCTTGAACTTGATTGAGTGAATGAACAGTATTTTATTAACGATTGAAAATTTGTACAAGATGCATATGTATAGGGAGAGTGTGAGATAATAGTAGGAATTAAAAAAATTACAATAAATGTCAGAAACAATTATGATTTTTTACTGTTTGATTCAGTAAAGAAATTTTAAAAAAAAATTTATAAATTATTAATATTTAATTTGTAACATTTAATATAAAACTAGTAATGTTTCAGGAATTATCCTTCATAGTCTATCATCTTAAATGTTGAAAACTGCTTTTTTCAACAATTACAACAAACCGAGTTATGAAATCTTGTCGCAGCCTCTAGTAAATCCTGTGATTGATTCATATTTTCAAGTCTAGACTGAAATAGTCTGAAATAAATCGCCTTAAAATGATACGCGACGTTTCTTAACTTGGTAAATATGATTTGCAGAAAAACCTTTTGATTAAAATGGTGGAGTTAAGAAGATTTTATTGAATGATTAATAAATTGGGGGTGGAGGAGATTATATGAAAATCTGTGTTTTGTTGTGACTAATGGCCCTTGCCTCAGACAAGCCCCCGCTGATACAATCAGCAGATGATTTAAGCCTAAGAAATACCTCCCTTTATTTTACAAGTAGAGCCACCTGGGGCCAAAAGTACGACTTAGCTACTCACATGTCACAACCTTTTTTAGGGGGTGGACTTCATTCATGCAAATTCATCTCTGATCATAATTTAGACCTGGAACAGAGAACGATCACCTCTGACCCAGTATCCCCAGTGATATTACTCTCGATATGGAGGACTTTGCGACCACGAACAGATTTAACGAGCGCCACTCGCCACACACTCGGGGAATTTTTTGGCCGGTGAGTTTCGAACTTGTAACCTAAGGAGTACGAGTCCAAAGCTCTACCAGCCAGACCATCCCGGCTTCTATGAAAATCTGGATTTTCAGAAGCAAGGTTGGGATGTTTCTTCTACCTCCTTTAGTTAGAGTATGTGAAAAATATGAAATAAGGAAAAGCCGAATTATATTTTTACTTGAAAAAATTAGGGGGATAAATGAAACATGTCAGTGTTTTAGAATAAAAGTATATGGCATTTTATAAAAAAATTGCATTTTCGGATATCAATTTAGATTCGTAACTCAAAATTCCTCTGTTAATATGGAGCGTTTTAGACATTACTGTCAACGTCAGCAATAGTACGAAAGTGTACATAGAATTTTAAAACTTTCTTTAAAATTAGGATTCGAAACTAGAATTATTTGAAAAAAAAATCTTACTGTATTCTATGCATATTGAAAATTAAGACTGTTAGTTCACCTATGCTAATTTTTTTTAATTCAATTTCTAAAATAAATTATTATATTGGCATTAAATTAGAGTTAATAAATGGGATAATGATTTTTTTTTCTAATTTAAATAAGCTTTTATTAAATTTGTCCAGCCCGGAACGAAATGAAGAAGACCTGGTTAATTCAAGATTTTTCGTTATTTTATTTAAATTTAATTTTACATACAATTATTTGTAAAAATAGTTGATCACAATGGTTCTTAATTTTTAAATATTTTTTTTTATTAGGACATATAAATCAGTAAGCAAGATTTATAACTATTTCTTTCACAATGTTACATA
Organism: Argiope argentata; assembly: GCA_026289955.1. Taxonomy (NCBI): domain Eukaryota; kingdom Metazoa; phylum Arthropoda; class Arachnida; order Araneae; family Araneidae; genus Argiope; species Argiope argentata. The sequence continues at coordinate 11,688,740 of JAOUZG010015602.1, read as the reverse complement.
AAATATATAATCCTTCTTTAATCTAATTCTTTATTCAATATATTAAGAAAAAAAAATAAAAGATAGAATATTCTGGAAAAATGTTTAGAACGACTTATTTTGATATTTAATAATATTCATATTTTTTCCTACATTTAATCATTAGAAGAAATTTTTATTTATGTAATATTTTAGTAATTAATAATTTATTTATTCCAGATTTCTAAAAGCAAATGGAGAAAGAGAAAGCGGACAATTCTTTCAAAAAAGGCTTTCTCTGGAGAAAAGGAAAAATTGAAATGGCATATAAACCAAGGAGTGCTGCTGCCATCTATCGACAATTTATTCAACTATTTTAAATTGATTATGTCAATGCATTGAAATTTTCTTTTGGATTTTATAACTGTGAGATTTTAAACAATTTAAATTTAAAACTAAAGCAATGTATTGATATTTTAGGTAAAAATTTAAATAAATCAGAATAAAATTTCAAGTTTTTCTCTTATTAAACTGAATATGAAGAGATCAAAAGCTTTCGGATCTGAAATTGGGTTTCTTGACATATTTCCATTAAAAATCAAATTTTTAGGATGAACTTCATAGATTAGGAGCTCTCAAATACATCATTCAGAATTAACGAATAACTCTTTTCAGAAAATAAATGAATAATTTGTGAAATGAAACTTGCTAATATCTATTGACAAAATTCAAATTTTTATTGAAAATATATTAATAAACGGCCATTAAAAACATAAATATATTAGACAGCATAACACATTCACTGCTTATTTCTTAGAAATTTTTGGCCATATCAGTTAAGTATGACCAGTACAACAATACTGTACTATAATATATACTGTATACTGAACTATACTGTAATACAGCATAATTATGTGATATTACAGTTGAGTTATTTGGTATAGTATAATTATAACAGTAATAACAATATAAAAGATTAAAATGAAATATGCTATGCATATTTCAATGTATCATGTCATAATTTCTTGAATGGCCAAGCACCACGTGCTCGTGCAATTTAAATTATTTTTTTTTCGTTTTAATTGTTTCATTGAATTAATCACTTTAGTATTGTAAACGATTAAAAAAACTTTGTCTCGCATCTATTGTTTCAAAAAAATATCACGTTTCCTATTTATTTCATTTCATATAATCACGTGCTCAAAATGACATTTTTCTAGGTTTTATTTGTAGTTGTTATTAACTAATTTTTTTAAAATCAGAGCTTTTGTAAATACAATAACAACATGTGATTAAAAGCTAATTTTTTGAGATGCTCGTGCAGATAATAAAATTTTTATTTTCCGCCTACGGATTTTTGTTGACGCCACAAAACCTCACTCCTAAAATGTTTAGTTAATTTGAAAATATTTAATAGTTTTGAAAAAGACCATCATAATAAAATGACTAATAAAGCCATTTGAATAAATAAACCAAAAGACTGAGTAAGAAACATATGATTATTGTAACTAAAAAAAATGATATGTTTATGTGTGGTATTTCGTGAAAATATAAAATCAAACCAAAAATATAATGATTCAAAGATGACAAATATATTTCATTCAATTTATAAACGAATTTTAAATGCTTCCGCTTGTAAAGAAAATAAATACAGAATGCACACTTTCTGAAACACGTAATAATGACTGGTATATATATATATAC
>JAOUZG010015602.1:11675994-11686678 GCA_026289955.1 Argiope argentata | reverse complement strand
GTTACTAAACCGTTGGCGAAAACGGTCTAATAAGTAAGTACCTTACGATATATATATATACTTTATCGTCAAATTTGAAGTTGTAGCTAATGAGTTGCTAAACCGCCAAATATATATATAAAGAGAGAGAGAGAATAAAAGTAGATACTTACATATTAGCCCATCTTCGCCAACGGTTGAGTAACTAATTGACGACGATTTTAAATTTGGCGATAAAGATCAACGGAATAAAACATTGCCCGATTGCCATATTTGGCGGTTTAGCAACTCATTAGCTACAACTTCAAATTTGGCGATAAAGTTGGACTGTCTACCGTAAGGTACTTACTTATTAGACCGTTTTCGCCAACGGTTTAGTAACTAATTGGCGACTAATACTTAAATATCTAAAACTAAACTATCAGACGGACCAAATATATTTTTGGCGTGAAGTGGTGTGCATAAAATTCCAAAAACCCCAAATGGGGGTCGTGGCAGTTAATAGGTTAAAGAAATATTCCTTTTCAATATTTTAAGTAACTCTTACATAGCGTGGCTTTGACAATTTGGCCAATGACATCAGATATAAGAGGCTGTATATATCGCCCAGAAATATAAAGGCACGAAACGAATAACTGATCGCGGATTAAGTGGTAGTAATCAGCATGAATGAATTAAATATGGCTTATTTTTTTTAATTCCATAACTGATATACCTTCAATTACATACTATGTTGAAATGAAAACCAACAAAGCGAATTTTCACTTCACTTTCGTAAACAAACATAGAATAATTTGATATCACTCGCTCCTAACGTCACACCTATTAATCTATCAATTCTTCAGAGCCATTTATAATTTATTCAATACAAGCTTATTCATCCAAGAGAAAAAATTAGCCTTAAACTTAAATCTAGCCTCCACCGGATAAAAACATAGGCTTGTTACGCAACATCAAACAAGAATTAAAAAATATATATTTAGAGTACTTTTCCGTTAGCCAGGCACAAGCGAAATTACCAAATACTGCAGAATTCCGCCAAAAGAAATCTGGCTGCAAACTGCCAAATAATGTAGAATTTGGCGAGACTGTTTTGTCATTCGCTTCGCTTGGCGACTCGGCTAGCGTTTGGTTCACAGTTGGCAACATTTGGGACTGGCTAAAGGAAAAGTACCATATTTAGAAATATTGTTATGTCTTTAGCCTAACGGGTACAGATTGAATGGACTTTACTTGAGGACAGCACAAACAAATTTATTTACAGCTATTTGCAGGATGACTTGACAAAATAAAACTTCAGATAAACACAATCCAGCATTCAACAGTCACTTACAGAGTAAATGCAAGCCTTACGCACAATAAAAACAGACTGCAAAACAGATATCGTATGGTACAGCAAACAGTAAATCACAGCAGGTTCAATTATACAACGTTAACAGCAACGTAAATACAGTTCACTAATAACAAGAGAAAAAATAATCAACTTATACAATGAGTCGTTATTCCTTCGAGAGAAACTGCCAGATGCGGCATTTAGCCCCTTATATAACCGAGCGAGCACGCGAAGTTTCGGAAAACACCGCGAGTGATCCAGCGGCTACCAGACTGTTCCTTTCGCCAAACCAATCCGGCTGGCGCCAAGCTTTTTGTCAACCGTCGCCAATCACTTTCTCCTTCCGCGCACTTGTAACAACATCTACAAAACAAATTCTTATAGCACACATTCAGAAATATTTATTTTGTTAAAAAGATACAAATATGATATATCCATAGACAACTAAAAGTTTGCAATAGAAAAAAATATATAAATAAGTCATTGTACCCGCTGTTCTACACTGGTTTATCAATTCTGTATAGTCTGATACAAAAATGAAATTCAACTTGCTTCATAATATTTCTCTCTAAACTATATTGGCTGTTTTTCCTCCTGATGACTAGATAAAAAAAATTGTTTGGATGTAACTCTAGAAAAAGCAACATAAAAATGTCCATGAGAGAAAAAAAAACTTCACTTAAGTCAATTTCGGCATAGTGAATTATGAATCTCTGTTTAAAATCAGACGTAAGAAAAGAAATGTATCACATTTACATACCACAGTTATTGCTATTTGCACACGCGCAGTTTGAGGTGTTCTTGCATGCGCTGATAAGTGCAAAGCACCGATACTGCTGTTTTAAGCATGCACGAATCGTAGTAGGAAAATAATTAAAATATCCATTATAAAATTCTTTTTTTTTTATTTTGACATAACTTTAATGTACTAAAACCCTTCTTAATAAATGCTCTACAATGCTTTCAGTGGACTTCATTTTATACTATTTATAGATTTTTCTTGCTCGAGTAAACTATTCAATTTACACTGATATAAAGATGTTTTGTGCCCTCAAACCAACTAGATGAGGATTTTGAATTTTGACATTCGGTTAAAAAAATTAAGTCAGTAAAGACACATATACTAAGTATGTTTTGTCTTAAAAAATCCCAATTAATTTCTCTTCCGTCTTATGGTTACTAACTGTCTAAACAAATAAATATTGATCAAAGTGCTATATCAAAGGCAGATGAAAGGATAATATCTATTCCTCAAGTCTTTATGTTACACTTTAAAAGAAAGAAATATATGACTAACCAGGATGCTTAATATATGTTAATAATAATTTTTTTTACTAATCGATATTTGCGATCGTCTTTTCAGTCAATGATACAATACATGGAAGAAACATTTTGCATGATATAACACCTGGATATACACGCAAGCAGCACTTTGCATTATTCAAAGATATAACATCTGAAAATATTGCTGCCTTTTCCTTTGATGACCTTTTGAAAATCATTTATCATAAAAAGTATATCTCATCTCAAAAAAACCTGTTCAAAACTGTCAAATGAATTTTAAATCAGCTAAATAATAAAAACACAAACGAATATTTTGTTCTAATGTTAATTTTTAAAGTTGAATTTGAGCTTTAATTTATATTTTAGATTGCCAATTTGCTATTCACTTCAGACCACTATAGATATATTTTTAAAAAATTATAAAATTTTTAAAGAATTTCCTTTAAGGAAAACACGTAGAAATAATAGTTTAATATCTGAAGATTCATTAAATTCGAAAAAAATATTATTTCGTATTCTTAGATTGTTATTTTAATACTTTAAGATATTATTTTACCATAGATCCTTTTTAACTTTTTACGCACCATAATATTTTTAAACCTTTTTTAATGAGATTTCTAATTTATGAACAGAATATCAGAACTATTTATTTACAATTTGGAATAAAATCTTAAATAGCTATCAATATTTAAAAAAAAATATTTGAACACATTTAAATATCTCAAGTTCCTGGGGGATATAAAACTATTATAAAATCTCATAAAAGAATTATATAATTAAAAAAAGAAATTCTTTAATTAGAGGTTGCAATTATCAATGGAAAGGGATAAAGGGATTGCAAAATCGAAAGAATAAAATATTGATAGAATTGAAATTCTGTGATGAACCCTTTAATTACACATATCACCATATTGGTCCACTATAGCTATGCATCCCAACTACCGGTCAAGGTCTCTTTCAGTTTCCCACGCTATTTTTCTGAGCGGTCAAGCGATCCCCGCAGAATGACCAGATGGAAATCGTCTGTTTTTAGTATGAGAGTAGCCCTCCTGTTGTTTCAGGTGTTTTCGAACTTGAGAAAATAATTAAGGGAACCGCCAACGTCTTAGCTGGGCAATCCATCATGTTTATTTGCGTGGGATGGCGAGATGTCATAAAGCATCGTATGTCACAAGCGCGCTATTTGTGAATGGATCCTTCATCTTGAAAACGTTCATTTGATTGATGTTACACTTCTGCGGAAATGAATAATGAATTTTAATGTGCTTGCATAATGTATGACAGTGAGAACTGAAAAGTCAAGCATTTACTTAGTTATGTAAAAAACAGGTTGATTATAAGTGATTAAAATTAAAAATACCTCTCGATGCAAAACAAATACATTAATAAAGATTATAAAATGAAATCTGCTATGCATATTTCAATGTATCAAGTCAGAACATTATTTCTTGAACGGCCAAGCACCACGTACTCGTACAAGTTAAATTATATTTTTAGTCATCTTAATTGTTTCATTTAACGAGCCACTTTAGTATTGCAAACGATCCGAAAACCTTTGTCTCTCATTTATTGTTTTAAAAAAATAAAGTATTTGCTATTTATTTCATTTCCTATAATCACGTGCTTAAAATGACATCTTTCTAGGTTTTATTTGCTGTAGTAATGAACTTATTTTTTTAATCAGAGCTTTTGTAAATGGGATGACATCACGTTACTAAAAGCTGATTTTTTGAGATTTTCGTGAATCCAGATAATATATATTTTTTATTTTTCGTTTACGGATTTTTGTTGATGCCACAAACCTCATTACCAAATCAATATCATGTTCTGACATGATAATAAAAAGTACTTAAATTTGTCAGCAGTTTGATTTAAGTATTAAAAGACATTCTAAGAATATTAAGAAGATTATTAAAAGATTTTCTAAAATTGTTTTAAATAGAAATAATCTATGTACATAAATTTAACTAATAAATTCTTCAATTGGTTAGTGTTTATGGAATTTTAAGTTTGATCAGCGAAATGAATATAGTTAAGTTAATCGAGACTTTCAATTGATTTATTCCATCCACCATGTCTTTACATCAAAAAGAAAAGATCCTTTCTAGGATTTAAAATTATGTAAACTCAAAAATCTTGCGATGAAAGCAAAGGATATATTTTGAAAAAGAAAAAAACTATACAAGATAAGTAACTGATATAAGATAACCAACGTAAGAACTAATTTTCTTTTAATTTTATAGTTTTCATCCGAAACAAGACTATCAATCGCAAGATTCGAGCAAACTATCTTTACTAATAATGAAAGTGAAATCGTCTGATATAAAGTAGAAAATTTTACGCAATTAATTTTCTGAAATTTGAAATCCATATTGAGCAATTTTTATTAATGTCATTTAAAATTTTTATGAAATATCATACACGCTTTTGGTGTTTCCTTTTGTGCCATAACTTTAAAAAGTATTATCGCAAAAAATAACTAAAAAAACATGTTTTGTTAATTAACATCTTGTTTTATTAAATGTTTTTGTTTTAAACTAAATTTAACAATTTACAAAAAAAGAAGTTTCTTGTAATTTTTTTACCAATACTTTTCAATGTTATATCGAAATTTCGGCTGTTTCTATAAATATTTAATCGTTTGTTTTTCCTCCATAAACAAAAAATTTAAAAACGAAGATTCTATTTATTTTTCAATATCGTCATAAATTCTTGCCTTGGAATTATATCTTATCGATTTCTTTTCGTTGAACAAATAAAAATATGACAAAGCGTTCTAATTTATTATTAGAAATTATATTATTTATAAAATATATTCAACGTATTAAAAACTACTTGCATATTGCCTATTCTTCTTAATTTTTTTATGAACACAATTCAATCCACTCAACAAATAATTACACCCCCACGTGTAATATAAGTAAACTACAAGATGGCTATAACTAGAATGCAAACGTGAAAAGGATCGTAGAAGAAAAAAATCCAATCAAATTCAAATGCACTTTTTAAAACTTGTAGTGGATGATACTTGATGTTAATGCAGTTTTTTCAAATATTAATTCATTAATTTGGTTATTAATTATTAATTAATTAAAAACTTACTTTCCCGTCAAAACTCCTCATTTTCCTACCGCCAAATGAGAAAGAAATCAGTTTGTTTTTTCCCCACACTAATGAGGTTAGGCTTAATAAGTTTCCGATTGTTTATTTCAAACGAGTCTGTTTATTTTCTTAGTGTTTGATGCATTTAAAATTAAACATTGTTCATTAATCGGTTTTTCAAGTTTAATCAAAAGTACTTTTAAATTAAAATAAAACAGAGTAAAGGAAATTAAAAATTTCTAATCTACATCTCCCTTTCCCTACCGGCTTAGAAAATTCACGCATTTGTAGTTGAAAATAGCGCAATTGGCAATGAAAATGCACTCATGCTCAATGTGTTCAGATTGCGCATGCGTGCATTTGAATGTTATGTTATATATAACTGTATGTTATTTCTAATGAATACGTACTAAATTTTGTTTGGGCTGAACATAATTTTTTTATAAGTTATTTCTATCAATTCTATTTATTTAATAAAAACTAACTAAACTAAAAATTTTCTTTGTTGATCTAAGTAAGAATTGACCTAAATTTTTTAAAAAAATATTATTTGTTCTTTCTTAAAAGATGTGAAGTAAAATACTACATATAAGTGCATAATGAACCTCCGAATTAAATGCCGTAATCTTAAGACAGCCCGATCGACAATAACACCTAATATTTCCTTCCGAATTTCAAGGTCAAGCTTGATAGTTGTTGTTGATGATGATGATGATGATGTCGTGTCCGCTTTTTACCGCGGAAAGAGGGGTGCAGTAGCTTCTGAGGGTATGAACCCCTGAGCACCCGAGGGCAGAAGTCTGCCTTCTAGCTCATATGAAGATGAAACACACACATACGCTTGCACAGCCCCTTTTTACAGGGGGACACATTCTCCCATCTCACAGATAGCACACAAAGGAACAACCATGCCCGAACCGGGACTCGAACCCGGGACCTCCAGAACACGAGGCAGACGCGCTACCTCTGTGCCAGCAAGCCGGCAAGCTTGGTAGTTTATCGCTACCATTAAATTGTACCAATTTTTAAATGGATAGCTATTTGTGGAAAGTCCAGGTCAAATGGACGTTTGATAAGCGAAATGGTTTGCATTTAGATTCAGGACACTCGTATCTGATTTCAATCAGATCAGCTTTCATCGTCTATATGCTGTAGAAGTACATAGTTGTTCGAAGTAAAATTGTTGCAGTTTGACGTTGTGCACTTAACCTCTTATGAGATGGCGGTGACGAAACAGTAATTAGCGACGGTTGTGGTTAGCGTTTCTTTCAGGAAAACGAATAAAAACGCATATTCGTCGCCACCAGATTTAATGTGTTCAATTATTATCAAACAGCTTCACGCTGCTAATGGCTTCGATAATTTAAGAGCTAAAATCTTATTTGAGTGAGATTTAAAATGTATGCTGGACCTTAATATTGCTTGTGACTCCAAGTCAGTAAGAGCATTATATAACCAAAGTCATTGCTTGGCTACTGTAGAATCAAGTTTTATGATTAGTTTTTACCCTTTAATCAGGAAGAAAATCTCTGTATTATAGTTTTGATTTGGAGATTGAAAGGAAACAATTATTTAAACGGGTAAAACCAGAAAGGGGAATAATAAAAAAAGATTAAAATGAAATCTGTTATGCGCATTTCATTGTATCATGTCAGAACATTATTTCTTGAACGGCCATGCACCACGTGCTCGTGCAAGCTTAAATTATATTTTTATTCATCTTAATTGTTTCATTTAACGAGCCACTTTAGTATTGCAAACGATCCGAAAACCTTTGTCTCTCATTTATTGTTTTAAAAAAATAAAGTATTTGCTATTTATTTCATTTCATGTAATCACGTGCTCAAAACGACATTTTTCTAGATTTTATTTGCTGTAGTCATTAACTTATTTCTTTCAATCAGAGCTTTTGTAAATAAAATGGCAACGTGTTATTAAAAGTCGCTTTTTTTAGATGCTCGTGTAGAAAATAAAATTTTAATTTTTCGCCTTCGGATTTTTGTTGGTACCAAAATCCTCCTCCCCAAAACAAAATCAAATTCTGACATTATTAAAAAAGATGAGAGGGGGAGGGACTCATGATGATGCAGGGATGTTGAATAATAAAAGCATTGCAAAATGTTGTGCAGAAAATGGATGTTCAACTTATGGATGCAGTGCTGTTCTTGAAATGACTCGATATGGCAATCAGAAATCTTCAATAAAGATTTAAATACCATTTTTTCTAAAAGGCTTAAATATTTTGAAATTATGGCATATTTTAATTCTACTATACTTTTTTTATTAAAAAAATTCGAGATTAACAAAACTTATCTATTTTTACCTGAAAATATAGTGTATCAAGAAAGGTAGGGCCATCTTTACATAACAAAGTCTTTTTTCAATTCGTACTATTAGCTCACATTCTCTTTATATTTATATATCTTGTTAAAATTTTCAATCGATATTAAAAAAAGTTTTTATTCACCCAATCAAGTCCAAGAAAGATTTTAAAAACTTGTAGTAGATGGCATTTGAGGTTAATACAGTTTTCATTAAAGACTGATTAATTAATTTTTTATTAATTAATTAAGAACTAACTTTCTAACCAAAAATCTTCATTTCCACAAAAGCAAATAAGCTTGTTTTTCCCCCACACTAATGAGATTAGGCTTAGCATGATTTCGGTTTTTTATTTTAAGCGATTCTGTTTATTTTCTTAATGTTTGATATATTTAAAATCAAACATTGTTAATTAATCAATATTTTCGATTCATTATGAATTACATTCGAATGAAAATAATACGGAATAAAGAATAATGAAAATTTCTAATCTGTATTGCGTTACCTCCAACTAGCGTAGAAATTTCACACATTTTCCGTTGCCACAATTGACTTTGAATCCTTCATTGGCGTGGAAACTGCAATACTAGTATAATTTTTTGATCAAATATTTACAGTAATTGTAATAGTTAAGCCGGGATAGCCTGGTTGGTAGAACATTGGATTCGCACCCTTTGGACTGCGAGTTCGAACTTGCCAACGAAGGCTCTCTCTGTGTGTGGTGGACGTTAAATCTGTCGTGTACGCAAAGTCTTCCATATCGAGAGTAATACTACTGGGGTACTGGGTCAGAGGTGATTGTCCTCTGTTCTAGATCTAAATTACGATCTGTGGATGAATAAATAAAATGCAAGAATGAAGTCCACCCCATAAAAAGGGTTTGTGACGTATGTGAGCTAGAAGTCAGACTTCTTCCCTCGGGCGTTCAGGGGTCCACCATCAGAAGCTACCACCTTCTTTCCAATGTAAAGCGGCACATGAAACAACAACAACAATTGTAATTATTTAATAAAAAGTAAATGAATACAGATTTTCCTAATAACTTAAATATGAATTTATTAAAAAATATTTTTTATATTACTTGTTTTTTTTTCACAGTACCTAATTAAAATTGGCAATTCATTTTTTTATTGCTGTGAAGCTGCCTTTTGACTGCAATTAGAATTGTAATGAATTAGACGAACATATTTATTTGAAGTATCTGAGAGCAAAAGTTATTAAAATATCTGGAACAAAAGAAAAAAAAAGGAAAATATCTATTTCATTGAGAAACGAAATCTCTTATGACAGAAGGGGGATTTATGAAATAAAATAAAGGTTGGTCGCCAAAATTGGGCTACAGATTTCTTCCAAACGGCTTACACAACCACGACGAGCGCCCTACGGCATGCGATTTAATGTTACGATATTCTAGGACTGCCGATTGCGCCAAAATTGTTCGTCTTCTCGCCAAAATTTGAGTCAAAATGAAATGAGAATCAAAATACAATTTTTTTTTAGATATTACTAGTAATCTTTTTATAAGTATTTTTCAAAATTTGTATAACTTTTTATAGGTTATCTACTGACTCAAATTATTCGAAACAAAAAATTAAAATCGTTCATCTGAGCATCGTAAATCCCTAAATCTACAAAATAATGTGTGTGTATTTTTTTCACTACATAAATAACGAGAAATATTCCCCCTTAACCTTCCCGTATACTTAAACTATAAACTATCTTTTGTATGAGGTTTTTTCGTCTAATGAAGGATGTATTTTATTCTTCTCACTGACGATAATTTAAGATTAAAATTTGAGAATTTTGGCTATACAAAATTTGATCGTGTACGATTTCAATTGTTCATGATACCTCTTGCGTGGATACATGTGTTGTTGAGTTCATATGTATTCGGACAGTCAGACAAACTTACTAAAGAAGAAATCCTTCCAAAATTTGTTAGAAACTTGTAATTTTCAGGTCAAAGTTGAATATAGATTTCAACCTTCTTGTTTAATACTTTTTCCAATGATTGGGTTGTTCATAGGGAAATAGATTGACATAATCTCTCAACTATTTATTTTTTTCGAACTTGTAAAGATTTTGATGAATCAAAATTTCTATATCAATTTTTTTTTGATAATTTAAATGTTATAATCATAAATAAAAATGAAAGATATGCCATATTTATACATTACATCTGGAACTGTTGTTAAGATAGTGAGGAAGGAAATTTTTACTGTTATATTTTTAACAACGACATCTTGGCACACGGTGCAGATGTTTTCAGCTAGCCAAAATAATCCAGTGATAAAAACATATTTTCTTACATTACTAATAATTAATTTCGTATAAACTTAAATTAATTCGAATTATAGAACGGACTTTAATCTTGCAATAATAGAAAATCCCCCCCCCCCAAAATGCCGATGTATTCGAATTAAAAGCTTTTGATCAATTGCAAACTAATTGATAAATACAAAAAAAATTCGCAACTAATTGAAAAAAAATCCAGGAATAAAAACATATTCTTTACAATACTTATAATTAAGCTCGTATAAACTAAAATTAATTCGAATTATAGATTAAACTTTCTTACAATAATAGAAAATACAAAAAAAAAAAAATAGAAGATAGCTTTAATTGCCCATGAATTCGAATTAAAATTCTTCGAATAATTGAAAA
>JAOUZG010015602.1:11639884-11675984 GCA_026289955.1 Argiope argentata | reverse complement strand
AAAAAAAAAAAAAGAGAAAGAAAATAGTTTTAATGACCCATGAATTCGAATTAAAAGTCTTCGAATAATTGAAAAATACTAAAATCTTCGAAACTAATTGAAAAATACAAAAAAAAATAATAATCCATGAATAAAAACATATTTTTTTCAATACTTATAATTTATTTTTTTCTATACTTATAATTAATTTCGTATAAACTAAAATTAATTCGAATTACAGAACGAACTTTAATCTTACAATAATAGAAAATCCAAAAAAACAGAAGAAGAAAAATTAATTGCCCATGAATTCGAATTAAAAGCCTTCGAATAATTTGCAAACTAATTGAAAAATACAAAAAAAAAAAAAAAACCTTTGAAGTGATTGGAAAATACAAAAAACTCCGAGACTAGAAAAATATAAAAAAAAACTTCGAAACTAATTGAAAAATACAAAAATGGCATTGACGCAAAAATAAATCACAGCTATGTAATATTAAGATGTGCATGGCGGAAATTCGCGTGGAGGCACTAAGACCCGAAAAGTAACCGACAAAGAAATGACATTTCACAAATGGCTGTGGCAATTTCCAGCGAGCGATACGCTGCCTGTAAGTGCAACTTCTCCTGTCACTGCCGAAAGCAAAATGTGGTTGTTCCATCCACGCCCCGGGAAGGCACGTCCAAAGGATTTCTTACTAAATATTGCAACCCTGCCTTTACGACTGCGAAAAGAGCCTGTTCCCGTGGTATACGACCGGGCCGAGAGATAAGGCCAGGGCCCGCTTTATAGTGTTAGGGCCGTTTCCCTTATTGCTTGTAAAACAGGGTTCTAGCCACTGATAAGCTTTACGATTTCCTAGGACAGGCGAATGCCTCTTCCTAAAAAATAAAATGGAATAAACCCCGACGCCGCAATATTTGGGAAATACCTCGGGGATAGGAGGGGGAGGTGCCATAATTTATAAAGAAAAGGGGGAGGGAGGTAGAGATTTTGTACTTTATTGACCAAACCATGACTCTTGCTTCTTCTGAGCTCAAACCGAATTCTTGTATCGAAAGTACATTGGTTATATAAGGTTTGGGAATCGTGTGGATGGATTAATTAAAGCATTTTTTCTATTTGATAATTTTATACAGGGTGTCCAAAAAGTTCCCGTACTGATGATTTGTGAATTTATTTTACAAAAACAATAGGTTTAAAAGGAAATATTTTTATGCCAATGATCAAAAGCCCTTTTAACATAACTACGGAAAAAATACTGAACTTAGATTTATAATAAATGTTCAAAATGTCCACCCCTTTCTTGGAGACAAAGCTGAACTCATTTGCGCATGTTTTTCGAAAGGCGTTTTAACATGCTAGGAGTGATTTCTTGTATCGTTTGGGTAATTGCGATTTTCAAATCATCTGTTGTTTGAGGATCACCTTCATAAATTTTGTCCTTTAAATATCCCCATAGAAGAAAGTCCAGAGTGGTCAGATCAGGGGATCGAGGTGGCCAAATATTTTTTGAGATAAGTTGATCGCCGAAAAAAGCTTCAAGCATGTCCATGGTTTCATTACTCGTATGGTAAAATTTAATATACTTGAAAAAAATCATGGAAAATGATTTTTTAAATTTGGAGTACGGGAACTTTTTGGACACCCGGTATATGATATTCATTTTTAAAAGGTTATTGTAAAATGTGACACCTCGGCGATCAGAAGCGGCTGCAGGAATTTGCCGACGGGGAGGCAAGACCAATCCGACAGGGGAGCAAGCACAATACTTCTCATTTGGCTTCATATTAACTCAAAATAGTTAATCTTACATTTAATTAAAGAAAATCAAGTATTATTTAGATTACTTTTTCTTTATTCAGATACTGGCTCTTCCTTTCGTTGTTCATAGTACATTTGCAGGAAAAAAAATTGTTGTTATGCGATATCTCATTCACTTCTCGGATATATTGCCAAAATAAGTGCAAATTATTAGTTAAATGAACGACTATTTAATCGAATGTCGGAAGTATGCAGACTTCTTCGACATTCGGGGCTTTGAGTTTACAGTCGATTGATCAAAAATTGTAAATAAATTAGCTTATCACCTTTGTCGGTTATATTGCCAAAGGTAGTAGAAATCATAAGCTGAATGAGCGACATTTGAATCAGATGTCTGAAAATCTGTTTAACATATGTCTTCGACATCCATTATTTTCAATTTTTAGGTCTATCAAAAATTGTCTATGAAAATACGGCATATTATTGATCTACCACCCTATCGGAATATTTTGCCAAAAAGAGTCTTTACAATTTAATCATTACTTGGATTCAAGGAGGTTTTTAAGTAATCACATTCGATAATGCGAGCTGTCTACAACTATCCTGAAATGGTGAACATTTTTGACAACGAAACTCTAAATATCTTGCCGGCTTCTGACAAGGGGGCAATTGCCCCCAAGCCCCCTTGATATCACCGCCTCTGCCGGTGATCAGTTGTCTAGAAAGAGAAACAAAATGAATGTTGAAGGTTCAGAAGCCCAAACTGAGAAATGGTACCTCCAAAGACACGCATGTTGTGAGCTTTTTCGCTTCATGTCTAAATGTAACAAGAGAGAAATATCACAAAATGCTGCAACACGAGCTCTGTTTTTCCTGGAAAAGACACAATCAAAAGACACAACAAAAGACAATAGATTAAATCTTTCAAAAGCAGCAGTGTTTCGATTTCAAAAGATCAAATCGTAAGTCAACGGGGTTAAGATTTTAACGAAGAGAATTTGATGTATGTAACAAATGTAGTCAAGATTATCTACTGAAGCTTCAGATGTTATTTTGCTTATAATAAAATTAGAAATTGATCTCTATATATAAAAGCCTGTATATACAATATATATATCTTGTACAAATTTTGAATCATTAATAAAATACTTTTTATTCATCCAATCAAGCTCAAGTAATTTTTTTTAAATTTGTAGTGGATGACATTGATGTTAATAGAGTTTTCAATTATTAATTCATTAATTATTTATTAATTAATTGAAAACTAACTTTCTCGCTAAAAATCTTCATTTTCCAAACCAAATAACTTCATTCAACCAAATAAAATAGTTTGTTCAGTCTATGGCAGTTTGTTCAGAGAACGGCAACGTATAAAGAACGAACAAATAAATATTTATTTTTATGCATAAAAAACGAACAAATAAATATTTATTTTTATGCATAAAGAACGAACAAATAAATATTTGTTTTTATGCATAAAGAACGAACAAATAAATATTTATTTTTATGTATTAGATATAATATTTGCACTATGCCTATAACCTTTGTATTATCGCCATCGGAAGAAGAGTATGACAACGTATAAAGAACGACCAAATAAATATTTATTTTCATGTATTAGATATATTAACTGCACTATGCCTATAGCCTTTGTGCAAGTGCAAACAACAAGTTGGCCAAGTTTTATCGCCATCGGATGAACAGTACGGCAGCACATAATACTAACAAACAAAAATTCACTTTTATACGATATTTATATAAATAAATGTTATTGTCAATTTTCGAAAAAAATGCAAAATCATAAATTGACAGCAAAAGAATTACTCTCCACAGGAAACACCAAAATAACAAAAGGAAATATAATCTACTCGTAATTTGTTATTTTCCAATTTATTTTTTCTTTCTGAGTCACGAGATGCATAGTAAATATTTAGTAATTTAGGAAAAACAAACTGTTCTGATACATTTTCAAAGAGCGAAATCTGATATCACACTATCTGGAGTATAACTAATTTGCTTTTTTTTTTCAAACGTATTTGCACTTAAGAACAGTAGCTTTGCATATCATTTTAATAGGAACAAAAAAAAAAGCAATATTACGATTTTAGTATTCAAGAAATGGTCAGGTAGTATGATTCAGCTTATTTGATTGAATAAGAAGTCCTATCTTGACACTAAAACCCAAACGTTATCCAAACTTGGAAGAATTCCAGCAGGATTAAATGTCAAGCATGGTTTGACTTAACACTACAAAGGGTTTATTTTCGCAATTTTTGCTTTTTTCCGCCTTTATTATGTATGCAAATACAAAACTTTTCTGTTTTTTGTTAGAGTTCTAATAGTTTGCTTCATAATGATCCAAGATAACGAGTTAGTGACCCGAGTCTGACTCTTAAGAGGCAACATTGGGTTGGGTTCCGAACTGTGGATAAACAGTTGGGCGAGAACATTTTTATTTCATCATATCTGCTATAAATTTTCCATCCTTATCTGGTTAATGTGAAAGGAGGAAAAATAATGTGAGAGTCGCATTGAATTCTACCGGAAATCTGCAACCATATCAGGCAAAACGTGATGGTGTCATACGTGAATAATTTCTACTTCTGCAGTATAAACCACCTCATTGGAAATAGCGCCTCAGTCGTAGAGATAAGTCTGATGGATTTAATCCCCTCCTGTTTGGAAGCTTTCATCTGAAAATTCTTCAAGAAAATAATTTTCATGGGAAAAAAATTATCTCATACTGCAAATCAAAACGAAAGATTATATATGGCATTGTTTTTAGGATCTCAAAAGCACAATCCACACAAATCTTGGAGCAAAATTTATAAAGTGGTTCTCTACTTAATCTACAATAGTAGGAAGTGAAATTAGAAATGTTGGAATGAGATGGGGAAAACAAGCAATTTTGGAATGAAATACTTAAGTATTTGACACGATGACAATGCATCATCATTTTTATTATGAAGAAAAGGAATCCAGATATATTCATCACATTTTTTTTTTCGGGGGAATGTGTCTTATCTCCACCTTCTTTCCTACATTTCTGATACACTCTTAAATTGTCATTATTATTATTATTTACATGACTTATTTCATTGATCTTATCTCAGAAGAAACATACATTTTTTTATTAAAATATTTCTAAGGAATCTATATATTTGAAGATAATTAGCAGTATTTCAATTCAGAGGTGAACTCCACGTTTAAAATTTATGAAGATAGGAAACAGTTAGAGAATGAAAAATCCATGTTTCTGATATGATGAATAACCACATCACAGCAAATATTAATAATTCGAACGTGCTTTCTCTTATCATTCTAAATATATTCCTCGCTTTTTTCGTAAAAGGAAATTTATATTTTTTATAATTAATTCTTTTTTTACTTCTTTTTTCATTTAAGTATTTTTTATAACCTATCTTTAAAAATTATACATATTTTAAACGCTTCTTAAGAGATTAGATTTTAATAATAGTTAACTTTGTTGTTGAGAGAAAATTTCAGAGCATTAGCTTATTCTAGAATGAAATATGAACACCTCATGTTTTAATGTTAAACATGATGTGGGTGATAATATTGTATATTTCAATCGTTTAAAAGTGATGTGTATTTTTTAAATTGATATATTCATCATTTTTTTCGAAGAAAGGTTATTTATTTAATGCTTCTGTGAAATATGTAACAGTTCTTTTTAAACTATTTTTAATCACATTTTTTTACAGCGTCAGCTTAGTTTGTTTTAGGTATAATAACGCTCCATTTTAAAGCTACAATAGAGCTGTTTCGCTACGAGCCCTGTAATTTTGAACCCCGATGTGAGAATGAGGGTGATACCTGAGTTAGCATCTCCATCTCCAAATTTCTACATCATACCTCACCATCGGTGGAATCGGGTCACGAACCCTTTAATTCCAAATTCGAGGCCTTACTACCAGGTTGCTGTGGTACTTTTTTTAATGGAAAAAAGTGTTTAGAAATAAATTTTCTATTTGCAATTAAAGATGCTTTTTCCTTAAAAGAACTTCATTTATAATATCTATAAAGAAATGTGTTGAATTTAGGGACAGTTTTTTTAAAAAAATTAAGTGTTTAAAAATATGAGATTTAAAATATTAAATAAGTGTTTAAAAATATGAGATTTAAAATATTAAATCCAACCGTTTAAGAAATAAACTAGAATTTTGTAATTCATTCTGTTTCATCTAAAAAGCACTTCAAAAAATTTTTAGCTCTCATTATCGCAAATATCACATGTCTCAATACTATGTTGTACCTTGAAATAGAAAACGAAAAATTAAATAAATTTCTTTTAAAAAAACTTTTTTTACGGATTTACTGATACAACTATTATTATTATTATTACTATCAAATGTGCTTATTTAAATTATCTATTATCTTGTTAATATCTTCGATCTTAATAATTATTATTACTATTAAATGGGCTTATGTAAACTATATATTATCTTGTAAACTATCTATAACTTCGATTTGAATTATTATTATTACTTTAAATGTGCTTATGTAAACTATCTATTATCTTGTTAATATCTTAAATCTGATTGTCATAGAATAATAGATTGACTATTGAAATTTTTATTAGAAAATCGCAAACAAAATACTTAAGAAATCACGCATATACAGACTTATAGATAAAAAAAAGACAGAATTGTTAAGAATGTTAATGATTAGTGCATCTATTTTCTGATTTTCTCTGTATTACAATTTGATTTTTTTTTATTCATCTGCTAAATTACATAGATATTTAATACTTCTTTTTTTTTAAACGTTTTTTTCCCCTTTAGTTTTTAACAATGGAAAAAATATCAGGCGATGTTATATTCGATGCAACATTACTAATGTTCTAAATGAATTTAATGTTCTTGTTGTTCTAAATGAATTAGAACACCAAGGCAACAATATTGTTTATTGATGGCAATTAGATAAAATATAATTAAATTGGTCAAAATTAAAGGAAAATTTACACCATTATTTGTTTCTCGTCAATATAAGCAATAATTTTCTAAGTTTGAAAATGATGTAGAATTTATTATTCCTTTACACAACCAGTAGAAGGAAGAAAAGGCTTGTTAAAATATAGTGTATCCTTCCTTTTAAGACGTTAAAAACTGATTTATAATCTATAGAAAGATTTGAATATAAATAAAAAGAATTGAGGATAATTAATGGAGAATAAAACTATTCTTAGTTAGAAATGCTGTATTATTTTTGGAGGGGGTTGTAAATAAATACAACTGTAACGCCAATATATATAAAATTATTTTCAAAATGTAAATTCTTTATTATTCTTTTTTATCGTTCAGAAATGCTGTTCATCAACGGATTCTGATACGACCACCTTTTGAAGATTCCATCTCATTAACAGGTGATGCGCGGAACGATGAGAGCATTTCTGGTATTCACCTTTGACCTTGGATTTCCCTCATTAAATACTTTTTAATTCAATTTTTTTTCACTTATATCTGAATATTGCGTTATTTCTGACAGCATTTTACTTTAATTCATAATTTCGTATTGATATGTGCTTCTGAAAATGAATGTACGAAATTTTTTCATAAGATTTAATATTGTGAAGAAGGAAAAAAGAAAACGGGGAATTAAAATACTCCTGAAAAAAAACATATAAAAAAAGAAACATTTTAATAAAAAAAAAGATCATCATTATTTTGAAATAAGTAAAGTAATTACCAAAATTTTAGAACAGAAATTTTCATTTCTTCTTTTTAATTTATGTGTTGTGACTAATGGCACTTGCCGCGGACAAGCCACTGCTGATGCGATCTGCAGAATTTAAATCTAAGAAATGCGTCTCTTAGTTTTTTACAAGTAGCGCCATCTAGTGCCAAGAGTACGACTTAGTTACGCACACGTCACAATCCTTTTTAGGGGACGGACTACATTCATGCAAGTTCAATCATACATCTCAGATCGTAATTTAGACCTCGAATAGAGAACGATCACTTCTGACTCAGTACTCTCAGTGATATTACTCACGATATGGAGGACTTTGCGACCACGAACAGATTTAACGAGCCCCAATCGCCACACACTCGGGGAATTTTTTGGCCTGTGAGCTTCGAACCCGTAACCTAAGGAGTACGATTCCAACACTCTAACAACCAGGCCATCCCGGCCCGTAATTTCATTTATGTTTCTTGCATTAGAAAAAATTTCTCTGAAATATTTTACTATACAATAATACCTTTTCCTCTATGTGTTATTAATTAACGGTTATGTTTAGATCTCATAAAACCACGAGTTTTTTTTTAAATGTAAACATCTCTTCCTTTCATCTTTCCTCTCACCCCTATTAGATCGAATTAAATTCATTCTAACGGATGTGCAAAAGCGCGGAAAGTTTTACAATCCGTTGTCAAACAGTAATTTAATATACCATTATTGAAGAGAATAAAGGCTGCCTGAAAAATTATATCTGACTTCATTTTTTTTATTTAAGGTAAATTAACAATTTTTTAGCTAGAACTTCATTTTAATTTCACGCAGTTATGCTGAAAGGCGTTACTATAATATTTTATGAATTGTAGAACTAATACTGTTGAAATAAACCAGTTTTTTTTATTAGAATATTTTTAATCTTGCCAAATTATTTTGATTGAAATTTTCTACTTGATTCCAACTATCAGGATTTTTTTTTCAGACACCAATTGTACATGCAAAAGCAAAAATGCAAAATTTTAAAACTGGACGAATACTTACTAGTAAGCACTAAAAAATGTAATTAGAATGTTTATTCACAGAATATTAATAAAAAATTTTGAGTGAATATGGCTCTCAATATTAACCCATTCACTGCCAACCACGAATATACTCGTTGTTGACAGGGTGTTACCCATTGCCAGCACGAATATATTCGTGATACTTTCAATATATTATAGTGTACAACTCGTCAAACTTTTTATGGCCACAAAAATAAATATACAAGTTTAAAAACTTGAAGAAAAAAAAACTACAAATTAATTTTTTTTACAAAAATTTTACTTTATTTAATCCATTCGCTGCCAAGCCTAAATTGTATGAAATTATTCCTATTGCCAACCACGAGTAAACTCGTGCTTAATTTTTATACTTGTAAATAGTTATTTATGACAAAAGATGTGTGTTTAGTTTGAAATAATAAAAATTAAATAAACAATAACACTCAAAACAGAAATGGCAATGGGAATAACCTCATACAATTAGTTTTGGTAGTGAATGGGTTAATTTTGTGGATAATAATATCTCTGATTACCGCAGTTTTTAAGATAAACCCGAAATTCACATAGAAAGCTTCACTTAAGTTACAGATTCACAGTTTTAATTTTTTTTTCGTTGTTGCCTAGTTTGCGTTATTGGTTAAAATGGATTTGAATTTAAGGAATTTTTATTTCGTTTCTGAAATTGAATAATTGTAATAACTAGTTGTTCATATTTATTCCATTTGTGTAAGAAATAAAAAAATTGCATTCCGAGTCACTTTATTCATACGTTTCAAATTTTTTTTGGATGATTTAACTTTGAAATACTTGGTACAGAACTTGTACAAAAAATTGTTGACTCTCTTACTGAATGCGAATATATTCCCGATTTCCATTAAAAAAGTAATAAAAAAAACTATAAGTAATGCAAATGGCTTGGAATGATTCATGGTTTACTTAAAGATCCAATTTAACGACAGCACCTGGTTTTCCCCGACAAATATTTCCGAAGGTCGGCTGTTTCTTTGTAAGATCGTTAATTTCACGCACCCCTGCATCTTGCGAACGGATTGCCCGCTGTCCACCCCACGCGGTTTTATGAGTGTTTCGGCAACCCCAGGAGAGCCATCGGATGACGCGTTTTTATGTCGTCGCGCTTAGGTGGTCGCCTTTGATGTCATTCCGACACCGCGTCTTAACAGAAAGGTCGTTACACTTCATAAAAAAAAGAAGTAAAGTTAAGATATTGACCAGTAGATGGCGACACAATAAAGTCATTCATAATCAGTTTTCAGCATCTTCCTTTACATTTTTACCCCTGTTAAATTGTTGAACTTGAAAGCTGATAAGGAATAATAAATTTCGGTTATTGCTAATATTAAAAGTAAGAAAAACTGTGTTTATAAATATGAACAGTAAAAAAAATGTAGAATTTTAAATTAAAAATGGTATTATAGATTTATTTTTAACAGTTATCACTTTTACTTATCAATAAATAAAAAATAATTAATAAATTTTAGTGCAAGAATTTTTAATATTTTTTGAAGTTGTTATTATTATTATAATCAAAATTCTTTATTTATTATATTTGACAGTACATAATTTCAGTAAATAAATCATTCTAATAAAATTAAAGAATACCTTGATAACAAAAAAAGAGACATGTTATATAATATTGATAAATTATAGAATTAGAATTATAAAATAAAAGTTGAATTACAATAAAAAAACTATTAATGATGTTAAAAAAATTATTTCAGCGAATAACAAAAATATTTTATTAAACAAAAAATATTCAATACTTTGATTTTAAAAATAGGTTATAAAACTTAGAGGTTTAATGCTTAATTGTCTCTCCAATTTTCTTCTTTAAAAACAAATTACATCTAAATATTCAAAAATGTAAAGATTTTAACATTTTTTTAAAAATTACTTTTAAAATTTAATTTAATTTTGAGGGATTAGGTTTATTTTATTGCTTTCTTACTGTCAACACTAAAATCTTTAGTGAAATATGGATTTTAAAATACTGTTCACTTTCAATAGTTGACATAAGGATACGGTGACAGCTAATTCGAAAAATTATTCAGAAATAAAAGCAGGAATTCCGATAAGAATTCTGTTTATCTGTCTTCGATTTAAAAGTAAAAAGATTAAAATGAAATCTGCTATGCATATTTCAATGTATCATGTCAGAACATCATTTCTTGAACGGCCAAGCACCACGTGCTCGTGCAAGTTAAATTATATTTTTATTCATTTTCATTATTTCATTGCATGAGTCACTTTAGTATTGCAAATGATCTGAAAAAACTTTGTCTCGTATTTATTGTTAAAAAAATATCACATTTTTTATTTATTTCATTTCATATAACCACGGGCTCAAAATGACATTTTTCTAGGTTTTATTGGCTGTAGTCATTCACTTATTTTTTTTTTTAATCAGAGCTTTTGTAAATGGGATGGCATCAAGTTATTAAAAGCTGATTTTTGGAGAAGCTCGTGCAGATAATAAAATTTTTATTTTTCGCCTACGGATTTTTGTTGAAGCCAAAAACTTCATCCCATAAACAACAACACGTTCCGA
The DNA here is from genome assembly GCA_026289955.1 of Argiope argentata. Classification (NCBI taxonomy): domain Eukaryota; kingdom Metazoa; phylum Arthropoda; class Arachnida; order Araneae; family Araneidae; genus Argiope; species Argiope argentata. Next base: position 11,664,937 of record JAOUZG010015602.1, on the reverse strand, counting down.
CATGATAATAAATTTGAATTATACAGATATTACAGGTTTTTTTTTTCACTGAAAATTTAACTAACAACACAACACAAATTTGAATTTAATAATTAATGAATTTTAATAAAAAATCGGAGAATTGTCCAATTTCTGTTGCACTACAAAATCTGTTATTTTTCCAATAATATTAAACTATTTTTATGTAGTTAGTTTTAAAAAGAAAACAATTCAATCAAAACATTGATTGAAAATGAGCGAAGATTTATTTCAGTTTTTCTTCCTTCCTTATTTCTAAACCAAACATTTGGAAAAAAATTCTTCCATAAAATTTGGAAAATTGAACTCTTTGTTTGGGTACTATGCATTTATGAGGTACAGCTTTCAAATTTTATCCTTTTCTAGTTAATTAAGTCTTCACATGTGAAGTTTTCGTTTCGAAAACATATGACAAGCATATTGTGGTTGTTGTGTTCACTAAATGTTTCAAAATAATATATTTTTGGAAATAACTTTCATTATTAATTAAGAAGTTTGTTAATTTTTCTGAAACTGAAAAATAATTGGTCGTTTGATTTTTCAAGTAAAAAGTTAAGAGTTCTTTTTGATGCTTGAATACTGAAAAGTAAATACAAGAGAATTATTTTACATTAAGCAATAATCTTCAACTATTAACAACAAGGTGATTTTTTCATAACTATCGAAATGTGTCATGGTAGAAAACATGGTATATAGGTGCAAACGGTTTTAATTTATCGCTATTATTAACTATAAATTCTTTCTAAGATATAGAAAAAATAAAATTAGTGTGTAAGTTTATCTAAATATGAATCCATTCAACTAGTTATTTGTATTCTTCACTCAAATGCTATTCAAGTTCAAACAAATATATTTAATTTTACAAATATTTATATAAAAAGAAATTTAATTCTTGGCTATTGTGGAAAAAAATAATTTATACTTAATTTTCTTATTATCATGTCAAAACATGATGTTGTTTTCAGGATGAGGTTTCCGGCGTCAACAAAAATCCGTAGGCGAAAAATAAAAATTTTATTATCTCCACTAGCACCCCCCAAAATCAGCTTTTAATAACGTGTTGCTATTTTGTAACTTTTAATAACGTGTTGCATTTACATAAGTTCTGATAAAAAATAATTTAATGACAACAGAGAATAAAACCTAGAAAGATTTTGAGCACGCGATTACATAAAATGAAATAAATAGGAAATGTGATATTTTTTTAAACAATAAATGCGAGACAAAGTTTTTTGGCTCTTTTGCAATACTAAAGTGACTCATTGAATGAAACGATTAAAATGAATAAAAATATAATTTAACTTGCACGAGCACGTGGTGCTTGGCCATTCAAGAAATGATGTTCTGACATGATACATTGAAATATGCATAGCAGATTTCCTTTTAATTTTTATTTTTTATTTTTTCCTTTTTTTTAATCTGAAATTTTATAGTCATTTTTTGATTAATTAAATTTTTTTCAGTCATGTCTTATCATTAATTAATTATATATCTTTACAAATATTAAATAAAAATGGCTTTGAATACGAAAAAGAAAGTTTGTTTTTTAAAAAAAGCGTTATTTTGCGTGCTCATAAGGCCCAAAGAAATGAATTCCTGCACAGAAAGTAAACATTTAATTTCAAAATAAGTAAATTAATTAAATAAATACCGATATAAATTTGAATGGAATCAGTCTAAGTGTAATTTTTCTTATAAGCAAAATAAAATTTTTATTTCATATAAATATGCGCTTTCCTTTTCGAATAAATCACGTAACTCGTACGAAATATTTCCAGTCATTTTGCCTTTTTCTTTTATTTCCTTCTTTCTTACCAAATAGCCTATCTTTACTTCGTGAGAATTCGCTCGTAATGCCATCTATTATCTATCAAAGAAAATATTTGGAAATTTATCTTTCATAGTATGTATATTTCGACCTGAAAGCTCTGCATTTCCAAGATGGGTGATTTTAGCTACTCAAATGTATTATCATTATAAGTCAAACAAAAATACAAAATTAGATGATTAAAAAAAATCACAAAGTCTTGAGATAGAAAGTTTTGGGTTACTTTATTGGTTACCTATTTTTTCTATCTGATAATTAGGCCTAGTCTATCAGTAACTGATTATCTCAAGTTCTTCAATATTAACAAACAATAACAAAACTTCAAAATAACATTTTAATTTCAAGCACTGTAATTTTTTTTGAAACAATAGTTGTTAACTTCTATTATTATTATTTGCAATTGATTCTCCGTTTAGTCATAGGCAAAAGTGTTAGAAAAAGTAACAAAACAAATTAAATTCGAATTATCCTTTCTGCTTTTTCCTAGCATTTTATTTAAAAAAAAGAATATAACGTTTGGTCTTAATGGCATCCGATAAGATTATTGCTCGATACATAATTGTCCCTTTTGTTTCCAGCTTCTACACTTCTGCAAAGAAAACAATAATTCCAATTTTATTTTTTATTTTTTAAAACTTTTGAAAATTCTGTATATTTATTTTTTAAAAATAAGATTGCAGCTTTATAAAAAAAATACCATATGGCAATTCTAAAATAAAATAAATCAATAAATAATAAAAAGCCATCTACATAATGAAATTAAATTTAACTTTTATAAATATTATTAAGGACACAAATCTGGTATTTATTTGAAATGGTAATTATATTAAAAGTTTATTTTAATATATTTATTTTTAATGTAATTTAATATTTAATGAGTATAGTTTAAATATATTCTTTACTTCCGAAAAATTTCACTTCATTTATCAACCTTTTTATTTTTTCTACATATCGAAAACATTTCTGAATGATGTAAATATTGTTTCTGCAATTCGAAAATCGCAAATTTGTTTCAAAAATAAAAAATATATATATTGCTTCTTTGAGTATAGATGGCGCCACGACTGTTAAAGCGGGATTAAAATTTTTTTTTTTTTTTTTCATTAAACCACAGAAAATTGCTGGAATATTTCTTATTTTACATTTTAAAAGATTAAAATGAAATCTGCTATACATATTTCAATGTATCATGTCAGAACATAATTTCTTGAACGACCAAGCGCCATGTGCTAGTGCATGTTAAATTATATTTTTATTCCTTTTAATGGTTTCATCGAATTAGTAACTTTAGTATTACAAATGATCCAAAAAGCTTTGTCTAGAATTTATTGTTTAAAAAAGTATCACAATTCCTTTTTTTTCACTTCATGTAATCACGTGCTTAAAATGATATTTTTCTAGGTTAAATTTGCTGTACTCATTAACTTATTTTTTTTTAAATCTGAGGTTAAGTAAATGGAATGGCAACACGTTATTAAAAGCTAGGTGGGGTTCTTTTTTTTTTTTTTTTTTTTTGAGATGCTTGTACATAAAATAAAATTTTTTCTTTCACCTGCGGATTTTTGTTGACGCCAAAAACCTCATCCTAAAAACAACATCATGTTCTGACACGATAATAAGGAAAATATTAGTGTTCATTTCTTTTCAAATAATTTTTTTTGTTAAACTTTTAATCGGAAAATTGTGGAACTTAAGGCAATAATTTAATTTCTCTTCTCCTGATAATGCTTGGAAATACTTCATTTCATTTGATAAATATGTTAGAGCAAAGGTTAAAGCACTTTATTTTTATAATCAGCATTTTTAAACTATGAGACTCAGATATAATGTCAGCGGTGAACATTTTTTTAAGCATCATATTCATATTAGTAATTTTGTTTCTATAAAATAATTTTAAAAAATTTAAATTGGTAAAATGTTAGAGACATTCCTTATATGACTGATCAAATTTACTCAATAGAAATACAATAGTGAGTAATGGCAATATACTCTTTCAAAAGAAATAATTGTATTTTGTAGGTTAAAATAACCTGGCAGAAAGAATCCTGATTATGTGTAAAAGACAATCAATTTTCATTTTACGTTCTAATTACATTACTTCACACAAGATTAGAATAGCGATCGGCAGAATATTCTGAGGTTTGAGAATAATTTTTTGATTGATTTAGGAATAACACTATACGATGGGAAAATGACTACATTAAGTATAGGGTCAGTTAGGAATTAAAGTTTTGAACGTCTTTTTATTTTGCAAACTTCTGAAACGAAATAACTTTATTGATTGCAATTTGATTCAAATGTAAACAATTTTTAGATAAGAAATACCAAGACAAACTAAAATTACAAAATATTTCATAGCGTATTATCTTCAACAGAATTGGTCTATTATAGAATTGGCTAAAATATAGAGGATTTTTAAATGAAATTTAAAAAAAAGCTAAATGATAAAAAATAATTATAAAACTTTTTGAAGGCCTATTCAATAGACAAATGCATGTCAGACTTTTAAAGGTTGCTTTTTTGAGAGTGAATTGCTTAATCATCGGAATAAAAAAATTAGGCCCATTAAATTGCAAATATGTTTGAAAACATAAGAAAAGGAGTGCTCAAAGGATATAATTTCGTATTTGCGTCGTATTTTAAAATTTTTGAATGATATTTTATGCTACATCCTAAAATATCACATACTTGACTGATTTTTCATATTTTCGTTTCCATCAGTTTCAAAGTATTGTCTACACAAGACAATACCGGCCTAATACTTAAGATAACATTTTTATAACTTAACTTTAGTGCTTTATTCAGAAGAAATAAAAAAAAATATGTGAAAGATTAATTAAGTTTTCTTGAACTTCATATGTTTGTGACCTCATCTCGAGCAGAAAATGACAGAAAAATAAAATTGGAAAGAAAGAAAACAAAACGTCACCGAAAGCTTAAAAATATGAAAACAAAGTATTACATAATGATAATTAAAAGACATTTTAATTGAACGTAGCTTTTAAGGAAAGTTTAATACGATATTTTATCTTATTTTAATTCCTTTTTTTATTCATAAATAGTGAAGAATTTGAGATAAGGAAATCCTGTCAGGATTTTCATAAGGAAATCTTTCACACAATAACTTTACCAGCATCGTTTTCCAATAATTTTTTAAATTTAAATGTTTATTTAAATTGTCACCTTTTCATAGGATGTTTTTATAGAAACTAATGATTCATGAGGATTATTAAGCTTTTTTTTTCATTGTAAATTTACAAAGTAGCTGAAAGGAAAGGAAAAACTAAGTGTTGTCTCATGGTAGCAATCTAGTTTTGTTTTTATTAGTTGTAAATATTTGTAAATAAACATATGAAAATCTCTGTTTAATCTTTCTTAATTAAATTCCACTAAATCCATCAACCTGTTCAAATAAATAAAATAAATAATGTTTTTCGATAAAAAAATATATATTTTGCTTGAAGAGTCAAATATGCTTATTTCTTTTATAAAGAAAGATGATATAAAATGAATTTTACATTTTTCCTGCGACATATTTAGCTTTATTAAAAAAAAGCGATAAAATAATAACATTTTTTAGATAAAATAATAACGTAATATAACATAACAAAAATTGAATTGCTATGACTAAGCTTCATTAAAGAATATACAAATATCATGAATCAAAATAATTGTATTAAAAGATTTTTAGATGTGTTGTAAACGATTTCCATTTCTATTAAAATTTTAAAAGAAAAACTATACATTCTGGAAATACTTTACTATTGAAGATTTCCGGAAAGATATATTGTTCTGTCTTCGAGTCTTTCATTAAACCAATTCCTCTTGCGAAATACTACTATTTGCTGATAATAAAATAAATTGGCAATCTCATTTTTAAATTGATGTAAAATTCAATGATGATACTGAATAATTTACAAGTCCTTTTTTTCTGCATTTTGATTGATGTTTCCATGAGGGAATAAAGTTATAGAATTTTACGAAGTAAATAAGTCAATCAAATTACCGATGTAAATATGGTAATTTTAGAATATCGTGTTTGTTACCGTTCTTAGGTTTTCTGAGTTTAAAAGTGAGTAGCTTTCTTTTTTTACTTATGCTTTGTTTCCTACTTCCAGAATTTTAGTTTCTTTTCCAGATTAATTCTTTTAAAATCTGCCATTTCATGATAACTATGAATGTTTCGCACAAATAGTGTTTCTTCATCTTCCAACTTCTTTCCTGAAATTAAGATATTTGAAATATCACCTCCTTTCAGTTTTCATCAATTCCCTGACGGCGAATATTAAGTCTTTGGCATTCGAAATTCCAGTCTATATAGTCTCAAAAATTGTAAAAATTGAAAAAGGTTTCCACTCTACTGTTTTTGAAATACTTTCTTCATAGTTTCTATACTGAAAACAAACTTCAAGTCTTTGGCATTCAAAATCCTGATCGATTTAGTTGCACGATCAATAAAAAGGGAGAAAGATTTCCACTCAAGTGTTTTTCAAATATGCTCTGCATTTTTTCGATGAATTAAATAAAAACAAACATCAAGTCTTTGGCATTCAAAATACTAGTCGATTTAGTTGCGCGATCAATACAAACTGAGAAAGATTCCCACTCTAGTGTTTTTCAAATATGCTCTTCATTTTTTCTATGAATTCACTAAAAACAAACAAGTCTTTGGCATTCAAAATCCTGGTGGATTTAGTTGCGCATTCAGTAAAAAGTGAGGAATGTTTCCGCTCTAATGTCTTCACAATTGTTTTACTTTCAGCGAAAGTTTCCACTCTAATGTCTTCACAATTGTTTTACTTTCAGTGAAAATTTCCACTCTAATGTCTTCACAATTGTTTTATTTTCAGTGAAAATTTTCACTCTAATGTCTTCACAATTGTTTTATTTTTAGTGAAAATTTCCACTCTAATGCCTTAACAAACGTTTTATTTTCAATGACTTGACCTAGATGGTATGGATAAAGGATATTGTGGTTTGTTTAGCATTGGATACCCGTACAACATTCTTTGTGAGAAAGCTTTCAAATTTATGGGCAAATAGTGTGGCACCGGTTGGACAACATGCCCTGAAGATGACACTGAGCCATAGCCGGAACGACTCTGAAGTGACGATCCGTCTGTGTTGGGGAGGTCGTACGACTGGAGATAGTCCGAATGCTGGGATCTTGAGGAAGCTTCTGCAGACGATGATATGAAGGAGCTGTGGTGCTGATGACGGTGGTAAGAGAAGGAAGACACACTGGACTGTAGACGGAAGGAGGACACCGACGATCTACTGCAGAAATCGTCTGACTGCCTCTTTTGGAGTGGAAGATGAAAAGCTGAACATTCGGAGTTTGTAGCTGAAAAAAAAATTAAAAAAAATTGTTATTATGCAATATTCTATTTTATTTTGTATAAAAGTTTTACAAAGGAAATTCTATTCTGCATTTTGGTTTACTCTTCTTCTTCATTGTTTTAAGGAAATTTATTTTATTCAGTTTATTTTTATAAAGGTTTAGGTTCCAAGTCTGGTACGCGATTATTTGCTTATCTTCAATATCAGGTTTATAGAATGTATTTATCGGTTTATTATCATCAATTTTATCTTTTTTGAGTTTTAATACAATTTTCTTGGGAATAAATAGTTACATAATATTTGAACAGTCATAAGAAAGATAACGCCGGCGAAATTTATACAGGAGTTAAATAATAAACAAATTCAGAGATTTCAACAACATAATTCAGGCATCGAATTATGTTGTTGTAAATATTTAGAATCAACCGTTTGACATTAGAGTAGCCACAGTGGAATGGTGGCAAATAAATGTCTCCAAATATTCGGTCGCCGGCTTTCTGGCACAGAGGTAGCGCATCTTCCTCATGTTCTGAGAGTCCCGGTTTGGGCATGGTTGTTCTTCTATGTTCTATCTGTGAGATGTGTGAATGTGCCCCCTGTAAAAAGGGGCTTTGTGCAAGCGAGTATGTGTGTGTCATCTTCATTTGAGCTACAAGTCAGACTTCTGCCTTAGGGTGCTCAGGAGTGGATACCCTCAGAAGCTACTGTACCCCTCTGTTGATGCAGTGAATGAACAAAAAATCAAAATTTTTACGTGTCTGTAACTTGATTTCATTAAAGACGATATAAATTTATCAGAAACTCGGATGCCATTCGCAGTGTTTATATTGTCCATTTCTTTTCTTTTGTAAACATAGGCCAGTCTTATTCAAAATACAATAAAAAAAGAAATATATTATTAATTGTAACAGGAAAGGGAAAACATTTCTTAGATTTTTATGCTAGTTTTATGGGATTAAAAAACCGTTTAAATATATAGAATGTAATACACAGTCTGACCAAAAGTATCCCGACACCGACTGATATGGATTTAGAGCGTACTGAGACACATATTAATATTATGTTTGTCCTCCTTTTGCATCGATGAAGGCTGCACACGTCTTGGAAGTCTTTCCGCCAGTTTCTGATTGGTGGCTTTTAGGAACTGATTTCCAGGCGTCCATCAGATCTGAAGTGAGTGCTTGCAGTGAGAAGGACGATTAGATTGGCTACGTAATCTGCGCTCTGATCCGCCCCAAAGGTATTCTATGGGATTTAGATCGGAGCTCTGCGATGAAAAGTTCAGTTTTTGAATATCCATTACGTGTAAGACATGAAATACCAAATATTTGAACTCTCTAAAAACAGTTCTGCAGCTAAAACTAACGCCTGGTGAGTTCTGGGACTCCTGAGACATTTCCATCAACAAGGACATGTGACTTTGTTTCATTACCCTTTCCTGAGTTCACCAAGTTTTTTTCGGCCTCTCAATTTGTTTTTCTGTAGTTTCACTACCTCTATCACGATGTTCACAGTGGATTTAGGTTTTTATAGAATATTCGCAATCATACGAACTGATAACCCACAAAGGTTCAATCCCCTATACTGCCACGATCAAACTCTGTAAACCTCTTTCGATTTACCCATTGCTTCTCAAACGCATAAATAATTCTGACAAACGACAACTAACGCTTTTATAGCTTTCGATTACGCATCGAATTATGTCACCCACCAGAGCCACTTTTTTAAGGGGAACCCGGATAGTTTTGGCCAGATAGTGCATGTTAAAAGATTACGAAAATATAAAACTGAGTAGAGAAATATGATGTTATTTTAAATTTTTAAGGAAAAGAAACCCTTCTTGGTTTTTAAAAAGAGTTTTAATGAAAGCAATAAGCAAGTTTAAAATTACGTACTTGCAGATTGTTTGGTAAAATCGCCGTACATTCTTAACCTGGAACTTCTCCGGTTTTGAGGCTGAATTTTACATACACTACAGTTGCAGGAGTGGTACCTGGAATCGTGGTCGGATCCTTTGAGCTCTGAAATTATAAAATCATCAATTCCAACACGCAAAAAAAACTACTGCTGAAATAAAGGCACAGCCTTTCTTAAGTTAAATGTTGCCAGCAAAATATGATAAATTTACAAGTTAAATTTTGTGAAATAATTAGACGTTAATTTTTAAAACGATTCTATAGCATTAAGATTTATATCACCATTTTATGAGATAAATTCATACGAATTACATACCATTCTTTTTTATTTGATTATTATTTAAATGCATATTTATATATCTATCGATAGAAATACATATAGTATTTGTAAAACATATATAAAGAAATGTAGTGGCAAAAATCTGTTGATTTTTTTCATGAAGAGTTTTGTAAATAAATACAAGTATTCATATTAATACAAATACAATACAAATATTCATATTAAATCAGCTGGAATGGTATCCTCTAAACTTTCTCGCGTATTCTCTATTTAAGTTTTATCACAGATTAAGCTTTCCGTAGAACAAGAGCACAATAGTTATAAAATATTAACCTTTGACTCAAGTTTATCATTTTTACTGAATACATTGTGTGATACTGGCGCAAAAATTTGGCACAACATACATGTAATCATAAAATCTCCAAGCAATGTCATACGTTTAAATCATTGCACTTTTGAGAGCTAGAAAAATAAAATTTGGTACACTGATTTAGCATCCGTAATGTAGACACTTGTCAGATTTTGAGTCATATCTAGCTACGCATTGTCTGTCTGTCCGTCTGTATTTTCAAAAGCATGTAAATGCGATAATTAAAAAGAACCAATTACTTAAATATATCAAATTTGGTGTGATTACAAATGCACTTTGTGTCAAATTTTCGTTTATATTGGTTTAATTTTCGTTTTTGTTTATATTAAAAAAACTATCTAAAGAACAGTTTTAAGATAGTATTAACGTATGTTAGGGATTAATCGCCAAATAACTCGCCAAGGAGACTCGAAATATTCAAGAAAAATGCGAAATTCACGCCAAATGTTAATATTTCGAAACCATTGCACGCCAATGTTACGCAAGACTTTCTCGGGCATGTCAAGTTTATTAAAGAGAACGCGAGAAGGTTTTGGAGAAACCATTGCCACTGGTTTTACTTTAGCTTTAATGAACATGATTCGATTTGTTATGATATGATAATAATAATAATAATAATAGGCGTTTCCTTCCTTTATGGTATATTCATGAATGATGGCATTACCAAGAAATGGCAAATCGATTGATACTCACTGATTTGAGATATATCTTGGGACTTGAGACACTTGATGACACTTTGCAGACCTTCTTTCACTGGCACGTGCGAAAGAGTCCCAACACTGACCACAGCCTCGGAACCGGTGTCTAGGTGGCCATAGAGGGGCCCTAAGTTCGCAAGGGGCGTTGCTGCAGCCATTGTCACTGGAAATACCTTCCTGGATATCTGCTCGTGACCCCAAACTCGCCACATATCCCGAATCACGGGATCGATGCCCGGACTCTGGAAATTCAAATTAAATCATACAGCATATTTTTTGTAATTATAAATAATTAAATCATGTATTACATTTTTTTTCTAATGAACTATTGACGCTATATTTTATTTCTGCAAGTTATGATCATGCTACTGCTTTTATGACCGACGACTTATTGTAATGACTGCAGAATTAAAATATGGGAAAATTTCTACAATATATTCAATATTTACTATTCATTAATTGTATAGTAGTATATACTATGTACTACTATATTACTACTACTATAGTAGTACTACTGCTATACTACTACTACTATAGTATACTACTTCTATACTACTACTACTACTACTATAGTAGTACTACTGCTATACTACTACTACTACTATAGTAGTACTACTGCTATACTACTACTACTATAGTTTACTGCTTCTATACTACTACTACTATAGTAGTACTACTGCTATACTACTATTACTACTATTATACTACTATAGTATACTACTACTATACTATTATAGTATACTACTATTATACTACTACTATTACTACAGTAGTACTACTGCTATACTACTACTACTACTACTATAGTAGTACTACTGCTATATTACCACTACTACTACTACTACTACTACTACTATAGTAGTACTACTGCTATAATACCACTAATACTACTATTACTACTATTAGAAATTTAGTATACTACTACTATAGTAGTACTACTGCTATACTAATACTACTATAGTATACTACTACTACACTACTATAGTATACTACTACTACTATACTACTATAGTATACTACTACTATATTACTATAGTATACTACTACTACTACTATAGTAGTACTACTGTACTCCTATACAGTATAGTAGTATATATTACAGTATAGTAGTATATACTATGCATTACAGTATATGTAGTATATACTATTCATTAGTTGTATACTGTGGTGAATGGGTTGGATTGGATCGAACTTGCAACGTTAGGGTTTGTATCCGAGTAACATAACCATTATACAAAAATAATTTCTTGTAGATGACAGCTGACTTATCTAGCTTTCACCACATATTCTCTCAGCAGTGAGACGAACGATGCATTTTGAGTCAAGCGTATGGTGAGCGTGTGTGAGTTGTTGATTGTTGTTTCTAATGCACCTGACGACTTTTGCTGTTGGTAGAGGGCGCAACGGCAGTTGAACGAAGGTTTCTTATTCAAGGTCGTGGTTCACCATTGTGGATAAAGGGTTAGGTTAGCCTTTTGACCAGCCTCGCAATATTAGGGTTTGTAGAAGAGTAACTTAGCCACTAAAAAGTAATTACTCGCACCGGGGGATGTTATCTGGCTGATGACGTTTTCGCCCCAATACTATGTATTTGTGGCACGTTTCTGAAGAAAACGAAAGAAAGTAAAGAGAAACTTATTCGAAAAATTTGTTCGTTAATAGGATTTGGTTATCAAAAATACCGGGTGTCCAAAAAATTTCCGCACTCCAAATTTAAAAAATCATTGTCCATGATTTTTTTCAAGTATATTAAATTTTATCGTCTGCTAAATGTTGCATAAAGAAATGCTCCGAGATTTTTTTTATCCATTAGAAGCATAAAAAAATCTTTGGCCACCTCGATCCCCTGATCTGACCATCCAAAGTTTATGAAGGTGATCCTCAAACAATAGATGATTTGAAAATCGCAATTACCCAAAGGATACAAGAAATCACTCCTAGCATGTTAAAACGCGTTTCGAAAAACATGCGCAAACGAGTTCAGCTTTGTCTCCAAGAAAGGGGTGAAAATTTTGAACATTCATTAGAAATGTAAGTTCAGTATTTTTTCCTTATTTATGTTAAAAGTGCTTTTTATCATTGGCATAAAAATAATTCTTTTTAAACCTGTTGTTTTTGTAAAATAAATTCACAAATCATCAGTACGGGAACTTTTTGGACACCCGGTATTATCATAGTAAATATTGCTGCAATAAAAATAGAATTACAGCATTCAAAAAATATTCAAACACTTTTATCAATTAATATATGCCTAATAATATAGTGTAAATTGATAGTAAATTTAAAGTATTTTACTTTTATTATAGTTTTATGTATATATTTCATGATTCTTCAAGTACACATCGATTTTATTGTAGAAAAAAGTGAAGGTAATTGAGAATAGAAAAACAAAGTGATTGCCAATTTACACAATTGCATTTAAAGGTACATTGTTATACATTGGATTGTGGCATAATGGTAAAATTTGGATTTTGGGATTGAAGGTTTCGAGATCCTATTCCACCAAAATACCGTAATGTAAAATTATTTCGCGCATTTTAAATCTGGTGGGACCAACTTCCTCCTTTTTTTTGTGAAGCAGAAGTTAGAGAAGAGGAGGACGACAGCAACTCGGGTGTTATAATCGTCTTCTGATAGCGACTCAAAATTATGAGGTCTGTCCCATAATAATCTAAGTGTTGCTTTAAAACGGACAATTAACATTAGACCAAACTTACACTACTTTACTTCACATTTGATTGAGTGCTTTTTAAAATGTGGCGGTTTAATTTGATTTATTTTTCTTTATGCTTATGGCAAACAATTTAAAATTATATAATGATATATAATTTTAGAATGTCTAAAATTTAACTATCAATTAATTGCGTTTAATTTTAATTCAAAAATAAGTAAGTACGTTTCATAAAAATGATTGCATTACAACTATAATAATTATAATGAAATATAATATAAATAAAATAGAAAATCTTAAAAATAAAAAAAAGTTTGATTAGAAAATTAAAATACAAAACAAATAATCAAAGCTTTTGAAATTAAAGAAAAAAATTGGGAAAGAATGAGTTGTTGAAAAAATTTAAAGTTTATGAAAAAGTTAAGCTTTATGGAATTGAAGCTTAATAAAGAAAATTCTTAAATTACTATAGATTAAAACATATTCTGAAGAGATTAAAACTGCTTTCTACTTAAAGTATGTAAAGTATGTTAGTGCATTAATAATAGCGTTATTTTTAAAATCCTAGTTTATTTTATTTAATTAATATTTTAATCATTTTTTCCTACAATTTTTGCATTGAGCACTGAAATTAAACGTTTTTAATTTTCGTTTGACAATAAACATTTTGATACTCGCTTCTCGTAGTAAAAAACTGAAGCCTAAATAATCTACAGCATCAATGTTGTTGCTACTAATGGCACTTGCCATGGATGTCCGTTGATGCATCAGAGGATTTAAGCCGAAATAAGCGTCTCTTGTTTGAAATAGTGCCAACTAGGTCCAAGAGTACGACTTTAGCTACACACTCATGACATTCACTTGCACAGCCCCCTTTTACAGGATAGGGGGAGTACATTCTCACTCATCACGGATAGAACACAGAAGAAAAACCATGCCCTAACCGGGACTCGAATCCAGGACACCCAGATGACGAGAAAGATGCGCTACCTCTGACCCAGGACGTTGGCACAGTATCAATCAAACAATGATTTATTAGATTAAATAAAGAAAGAAAAACTTCTCATTAAGAATAAATAAAATATTATTTATTATAATATTTTTTTAAGCTGCATAAATAAAATGCAACACTTTTCAATACCAAAAGTATGTATTATGAAACAAAGAAACATAAGTACCTCATCGTGAAATGCATTTATTTACATTAGTATTCAAACACGAGTTATATTATCTGGACAAAGTTGTAATATTTTCCTCTTAAGAACTCTCCTACAAGTATTAGATGACGTCTGATCAATGGTTTTGGGAGAAATCTGATTCATGCATAAATATTTTAGAAATAGGATTAATTTGAGGAAAGAGCCCCAAAAATGAAAGAGCCGATGTCATCCGTACCTTGAACATCATATCTATTTTCTTGTAATCCAAGATGGAGCAGGCCGTCGATTGTAATAACTCGATGAGGGAGAGGAAGTAACTGGGGTCGGTGGTGGTTAGGTTACGGATCACTTCCTGGGTATTTCGTCGCAGAAATTCGGGGTAGGACAGGAGGCAGGGTCGGAGGATTTTTTCCTGTTATACGAAAAAGAAACAGAAAAAAAAAGGAAATACAAAATGAAGTCACTAATTTCAGTTATTATGAGAGAACATTATTATTTTTTGTCATTATTTGTCTTAAATAATTTATCATTAACCAGTTTAATTTTTTAAACTTTCAATTTCACTTTTCCTAATTGGCAAACAAAATTTTTTAGATCAACCGATTTTGAGATAGGAGAAAAAATACAAATGGAAATGAAATCTTCGGTCGTAAATTTCAAGTTATCATGTAAGAACATTATTATTTTTAAGTCATTATTTATCTTAATTAATTTAAGTCATTAACTAATTTAAACCAGTTTGAAACAATCAAGAGACTTCTCTATCGGTCTCTCTCTCTCTCTCTCTGCATACATATATATATATATATATATATATATATATATATATATATATATATATATATATATATATATATATATAAGTTTTTTAAATTTTCCTTTTCAATTTTTCTAGCTGGGAAACGAAGGTTTCTAGCTCGACTGATTTTGAGAAGAAATTACAGCTATGAAGACATAGTTCTTCGTCAGCCTTTTAAAAATGCATCTGATATCGAAAAAGCATGCGCAATAATAAAGTAATACTGGTAAAAACAGGTCAACCTTTAAAAGAACGAGTCTGCTTCCAAAGAAGCATACATAATAATAATACTGATAATACTGAATAATGCAATACTGATGATGATGTCGTGTCCGCTTTTTACCGCGGAAAGAGGGGTGCAGTAGCTTCTGAGGGTATGAACCCCTGAGCACCCGAGGGCAGAAGTCTGACTTCTAGCTCATATGAAGATGAAACACACACACATACGCTTGTACAGCCCCTTTTTACAGGGGGGCACATTCACTCATCTCACAGATAGCACACAAAGGAACAACCATGCCTGAACCGGGACTCGAACCCGGGACCTCCAGAACACGAGGCAGACGCGCTACCTCTGTGCCAGCAAGCCGGCTGCAATACTGATAAAAACAGGTTTTAACATTTTTTGCCCATAAATTTCGGAGACATCGAAACCTCCTAACCAAAACAGCATCATATTCTTACATGATTAAAAACAAATAGCACATTGTTTTTCCAAATATTGACGCAAGCGTAATCTGATAGTCTCGTGATTGTTTCAAACCGGTTTAAACTGGTTAATGACTAAAATTAATTAAAACAACTCGTAAGCGTTTAGAAAATGAATAATTTGGAGATCAAGTTGTATCTTTAGTTGGTGATAAATACAAAAATGTGACAACCATCTGCATTATTTTCTAATATTCCTAATACGAAAAATGGATGCCTTAAAAGCCATAAATTGCTAATTTGTTGCCTACGCCTTTTGAGGTTTCAAAAACTGCAAACCCAAACAGCATCATGTTCTCGCTTGATAAAAATGAAAACTTGTCAACTGAGAAAACACTCTTTCAAAAATATATCGATATCAACATGGTCTTAAAGTAAATTTTAACGAGAATACAGAAACTCAAGTAAAAGAAACGCAAAAACGATAGTTCCTTTCATTTACGTTTTAACTAATGGACATAAAACATGGGAAAGGAAAGCGGTCAGCTTTAAAAGAAAGCATCATAATATTCACTGATTGAGATAGTAAAAAGCCTGCATTTGTCATTACTTAGAAAACATATGACGGATTTAAAAGTTTCAAACTAACCTCATAGTGCCAACATTATATTGGCAATTAATTAATATAAGATATAAAGATGCAACTATATGCTAATTTCCAAAATTTTTCGCGTAAAATGTGTTAAAACTAGTGTTGATTTTTTAAAAATGTTAGCATTTTTCTTTCTTTTTTGAATATTTTTGATTTTAGCATATTTCTATTTTGAATATTTTTGAAGAATTTGAATGATTGGTAATCTAAAAAAGGAATGCTGTAGTTTTCTTTTAAAATTGGTTTTAGTTAAAGACATTTATTTTATAATGCTGAATAGTAATAAGAATTTTTAAATCTTAAATCTCAGAACTCTTTAAGTATGTAATGATATTTATTATTATAGACTAGAAGTTTATTTTTACAGCTCACCTTTAGTAATTGAATCATCTGTTCTGGGGTCTTTCCAGGGAATGAATGACTGAGATTTTCCGTCTGGATTTCGTTAATGGTTTCTGCACAGATATCTAAAACCAGCTCCTTGTATTTGCTATTCAGTTCTGCGACCATGACCTAGAATTGGTAAAAAAATCAAATATAGTGTTATTCACAAGATTTATGAAACTGCAACAGTACAAAACTCAGAAATTATAATTAAATTCGCTTCTTACCGGTAGTTTCCAGAAATCAGGAGTGACTTTATGCTCTATAAGAGTCCGGATAAGACTCTGGAAGTGTCTGCATACACCTTCAGTCGTATCTCGCTGATAAAGAGTCAGCATGACCACAGGTAGACTACTCCTTGCACAGGGTCTGCAATATGAATAGAGTATAAAAACCTTTATATATAGAATTGGTAAGTCATAGAACAATCTCTCTGACCCGCTACGAAGGCATACGGATTACCCATCAGCACTGAATGACCGGAACGCCACAACAGCAATTAGCGGGAATTGTGGTTGAGTCCTAATGGCCGTCACCGGTCACGGTACAAACCTCCCCGAAGGAATTACGGATGGAGCCCCTACCAATTAGTGTACCTACCGGGTTGGCGAGATTCTACCATCATACCGGAAGCATCTCATCCCCAATTACGAAGTGCCTCTGTGGGGTAATACATACATATATATATATATATATATATATATATATATATATATATATATAGATAGATAGATAGATAGATAGATATAATTGAAATAAAATACATTTTAATCAATTATTGGGAATTTCAAACACTCGGATATATTGATTTTACACGGGACAACTTGAATTATAGTATTCTCAATAGATCTCTTGGAGTAATAATTCCAGGGGGACATTTGAGAATATTGCAATAATTGCTATGCAAGTTGAAAGATTAAAATTCTACAATGTATTTATCACAGATCTAAGTATCTCTCGAAAGGAGAAATCTATATTTATTATAACTCTAAATATCTCTTGAAAGGTATATATTTATTATAGCTCTAAATATGTTTCGAAAGGATTATACTACATTTATTACAGCTCTAAATATCACTCGAAAGGAATGCATTTATTACTGTTCTAAATATGACTCCAAATTCTTTATAAAAATAGAATGTGAATGTGACGCATGGTGTAGCTAAGTCATATTCTTGGCCCTAGTTGGTACTGCTGAAAAACTAAGAGACGTCACTCAGACAAAATCGCTGACAAAACTAAATTACATAGTTAAGGGGCAAAATTAAGGAAAAAAATGGGGAAAAAGTTTTTTTTTTGTGAAAGTTGAATAATAATATAAATAAAAATTCTCCTAGTTTAGAAGTGTTCAGAATGATTTGCTTAAAATTCTACATAGTATAAGAAATCAAGTTCATTGGAAATTACTTCTAGAAATCTATTTATCTAGTTCAGAAACTAAAAAATAGGTTGCATTTCTATAAATATTAGGACTCGACTGATAAATAATATAATTTTTTTAATTCTTTTCCCATTGCGAGGCACTAAAATATCTATAAGCTATTTAAAATGAACAGATTATTTATTCTTTAGTTCAGGAACAGCAGAACATATTGAAAAAATACTATACCAAATTTAAACAAAAAAATTATGCATTTAACAAAAAATTTATGAGATTTTTCCAAAGGAAATTCTATAAAAGATTAGAATTTTCAAAAATAGAATCTAAAAGATGTAAAATATCATTAAAAAATATGTAAATATAAATATGAAATTCAGTGAAATTTACTGAAAAAGGAAACTGAGAAACAAAATTACAGCAATTATCGAGAAACCTGTCCAAGTATTGAGGATATTAAATAAAAAAAATTCGTAATTTTGCAAAAATTTGACTTTTTAACGTAACTTCTTTCTTACCAAAATATTGAATTTTTAAAATTCTGTCATGATTTTACGAACTACTGAAAATGAGTTTTACTAAAAAGTCTTTATGCATCAGAAAGTGAGAGTAGGAATATAAAAAAAATTTCTAATAAATCTGTTATCAATTAAGAAGTATAAAATTCAAACTAGGCAAATTATCGTTATAGCGAACAAATGGTGTATTTAAAGTTTTTCTATATCTGTTAGAAATTAAATGTTGAAAAGATCTTTTGAATGCAACTTCCTAATGTAAACTTAACAATTGTATGTGACACTCGGCGGAAAGTGCTCATCAATTGCTTTGTATTCACTATCTTAATTCTTGTAGCAAAATTTAAAATCGCTGAAAATGAAGATGCAAGTTTTCTTTTCATTATATCAATAATATTATTCAATCATAAGAAAATATTTTCATCTTATGATTGACCAACAGGAAATTTTTCCCGTGGAATCTTTTATTTAGAAAATTCCATAGAGTTTTCAAATGATTCAATTTAAATTTAAAAAAAAACATTCGAAAGTTGTCAGTTTTCTTTTAAGTTCAGAAGTTTATACTTACTTATTTAATTGAGGAAGTATGGTTACGTAAGTCTGAAAGCCATGCACCACTTCTAAACATTCGTCGAAGAAAAGAACTGAAGATCCTGATGCCGTGGTACCAGATTTCGTTCCAGGGTCAATGGAACTATCGTTCCTGCTGTCTGTTTCACAAAAAGATCGGAGCGTTTCTTCCATGAATGGGAAGGCAAATGTTATATGTTGTTTGCCGGGACGAATGGAAAAGCTCTTGATGGCCTGGAAAAGTATCCCATGTCATAAACTTAGTATTATTTTTAATTATATAAATAATATTATTTCTATTGATAATTTATATTTCTATTGATGTATGAGTCCTGGAGCTCTGCAGGCCAGACGGTTAGAACTAAAGTTACTAAAATTGACACATATATACTTTGGAAAGGGGAAATATGTATCTTTCCGTGATGATTTTTGAAATTTTAACAAGAAATCCATTTAATTCAAAATTTTAAAAAACTTTAGCGCTTATTTGTGATAAATTCTGAAAATATACAACAGAAAAATATTTTTTATGTCTTTATAAATAAAATTATTTTTTGAACATTACCAATTTTTAAAATTTTTTTCTCTATTTTATTTCAATTTTTCATAAAATTATTTAAGCATATTTAACATCAATTCGTTTTCCTTATTGCTGTACATATTTTATCCTGTATTTTTTTTTCATTGTTAATGATGAAAATTTGATCTTAAGGATTATTTTTTTCTCGTAATTAGTAGATTTCGATACAAGTTATGTTGTCAATTAAATTTGTGATATTTTGCTGTTCTTACAATTAAAGTTCTTCAGAATCCTTTAGTAGAGAAAATTTTCATTATATGTCCATTTCTATTGCTAATTTTTTTCTCTATATATATCTCGTTCAAATTTTCTATCCTTAATAAAATATTTTTTATTCATTCATTCGAGTTAAAATAACTTTTTTAAAAAACTTATAGTGGATGACACTTGAAGTTAATTAAGTTTTTTAAACTGCTGATTCATTAATTATTCATTCAATTCCTGTTATTAGTTCACACTCTCCGTATATATATACCTTTTTCAAATTTTCAATCGTTAAGAAAATACTTTTCAATTCATGCACTAAAGATCAAATACATTTTTTAAAACTTATAGTGGATGACACTCGATGTTAATACAGTTTTTTTTTCTTCAAATATTAATTTATTAATTAAAATTAATTTATTTTTAATACTTTAAATAGAGTTTTAGCAGTTTGTAATGAAAATTGAGAACAACAGGCAGTAGCTCAATCAGTAAAATGAAAAGATTTTAGATTTTTAACGTTAAAGTGAAGAATGGGAGTTCAATTCTTGAGAAAATCAATAATTTTGTGATAAATTATTTATATTATTTGCATTTATTTAATAACTAATTATAATTATTTAATTTTGTTTTAATTATATATTTTTCAATTTTTTTAAAAATATATAATCAAAATAAAAAAAAAAATCTTTGTTAACCTCAGTAGGGATTGACTTGAATTTTTTTATCTATAAAATACTTGTTTATAATATAATAGGAAAATACTGATTTTCGCATAGAAATTTAGGAAAAATTCATAGTACATTTGAGAATTTAATTAAAACCTATTTATCATCGAATGACTTTGTCGACATTATTACAGAAGTTTATTACGGAATAGTTTGTTTTCTTACCTGCTGTACATTATCCGGCAAACAGCCAACGAGAGCCATAGTCAGCATGGTGCTTAGTATGATAGATAGCTGCAACAATTTTGAGGCCAGAAACGTCTATTAAAGAAAAGAAAAAGATTTGAAAAGCTGGCAGTTATCATCCATTCATTTGGGGAATACCATTCTTGGAATCTATATTAAGAAATTACTTTAACGGAGTGTGGGAAGGGATGAGCATAAATAATACAGTGCTTCAGGGTAGTAGAAAATTGACCAACCCTCTGGCAAAACTGCTAAAACTGTTACCTTGATATGTGATACTCCTCTCAGAAAACTATAAGAATTTTTCACGTACTCAGATTTAGCAAATGTTATAATTTTGTAAATGAAATTCATAGAAGTGATGTTTTCTGGGAGTATTAATATTTAAATTATTTATAATAATGAAAGGTACTGTGATAGTAAGTTAACACTCCATTATTCGTGGGTTTTTTCAATTCCAGCTATTAGTTCTCTCTCTCTCTCTCTCTCTCTCTCTCTCTCTCTCTATATATATATATATATATATATATATATATATATATATATACATTATTATGCATACATTATTATTAATTCATTAATTAAATATAATTAATTTTTAATACTTGAAATAGAGTTTTAGCAGTTTGTAATGAAATTTGAAAAGACTAAACAGTATCTCAGCTGGTGAAATGCAAGGATTTCAGTATTTTTTGAGTAAAGGTGAAGAATGCGAATGGAATTCTTGCGAAAATCAATGATTTTTTTAATAATTTTTTTATTAATTGTAATTTATTTAATAAAAAGTAACTAAAATAAAAAATTTCTTTGTTCACTTAAGTAGGAATTGACTTAAATTTTTTTATATATAACTCGTTTTCATATAATTTCTAAAGATTTTCGTTAGAATTGTTGCGGAATGTTTATTTTGGAATGATTGTTTGCTAGGATGTATATATAAAGCATACATAAGGGATTTGACTTATTATTCTATTATTAATATCAAATAATTTACTCGTAAAACAAATTATTTGGATAAAGGTTCTATTTTCCATAGTTATCCATGAAATAATATTAAAAAAATTTAATATTATTTTGACGCATTATAATTCATCCTTATTAGTTAAGAGTAAAAATGCAAATTCATAAAATAATATTATGTGAAAAAAAATCATTTGCTTTATTTTGCTTTGTAATGTCTATAAGTTTCATACTTCTAATATGGGAATTAATATAATGATGATTAACCTTCAATTACTTATCCTAGAATTTCTGCGTATAAGCAATCAGTCAATTTTCATTTGCATCCCGCGTTTTTCGTAGTTTAGGGTGCTTATGTTTATGATTGTAGATTTTTATCACATCATATTATTATCGTATAACACATAGTACCAGCTCACTTTGTTTGACAAATATTTGAACATATTTGCAAACATCGCATCTAAATAGCAATTTTTTTAAAAAAATTCGCAGTCAGAGAGTTAATGGTTTAAATAATAAATTCCAAAAAATGAGAGCAAAATTATGACTTTAGAAGAAAAAGTTAAAATAAAAAATATATGTTTCTAAGAACTTTCGAACACTTTATATATTTTTTCATGTCATTCCAGTGAATCAGACTGGCGAGAGTTTAAAAACATCAACTCAGTATTTACGATTCCGCTTTACTGCAATAAGTTTGTTCGAAATTAATTAACCCTTTCCTCTTTCCCTGACGGGGAGTGGCGATCTGGATCGAAACAAATGTCCCCATCTACCCTTTCCCCCGGCAGAACACCAAACGATCTGACGAAGCGCTCGTGTTTCCAGTAGCTAAATAAGTGCACCCCACTTTCAGTCCCAGCTGGGGGTTTTCTCACGAGGACTTTCGGGAATATTGAATTGAAGAGAGATCGCGCTTTTAAACGATATTTACATGGAACGAAATATATTTTTTCTCTGTCCCTTTTTCTTCCTTTTTTCGGATTTATAAAGATGTTGCTCCCCGTTCTTTTTTTCAGGATCTTGACAGTCATTGTTTTTCGGAAAACTACGGCGGGAGATTTCGGAATTTTGGGAGGGCGCTTTATGTTTTGATGGCCTTTCTCTTGTTTGTTGCTGCCGTTTTCGGTAGAATCTTGCGCCCTTTTGTCTGATGGTTTTATCAGACTTTGCCGTTTCCGATTGTTTGGGAGTTCTTTGATTTATTTTGCAAGTAGTTACTTTTTGGAATTATTACAAAACAGCTGACTGTCTTAAAGCCATAAGATGATTTGTAGGAATATTGTTGGCATTTTATTGTAATTACATCCTATGTTTAACTTGTTATCTGTGATTCCCTTGAAAAAGAATTATCTGATTATTTTTATCAGATTTTGCTGTTTCCAATTGCTCTGGAGTTCTTTGATTTATTTTGAAAGGAGTTACTTTTTGAAATTATTACAAATCAGGTGACCGTCTTAAATCAATAAGACAGGCTGTAGGAATACCGATGGTATTTTAATTGTAATTATATGCTAAGTTTAATATGTGATCTAAGATTCCTTTTAAAAAGAATTGCCTGATTATTTTATCAGTTTTGCCGCTGCCGGTCGTTTGAAAGTTCTTTGATTTATTTTGTAAGGAGTTACTTTTTGAAATTATTACAAACCAGCTGCCCGCCTTAAAGCAAAAAATTGTTTGTAGGAATATTGAAGGCTTTTCAATTGTAATTATATTTTATGTTTCACTTGTTATCTGTGATTCTCTTAAAAAAGAATTGCCTGATTATTTTATCAGATTTTGTCTTTTCCGATTGTTTGGAAGTTCTTTGATTTATTTTGCAAGGAGTTACTTTTTGAAATTATTACAAACCAGCTGACCGTCTTGAAGCAATAAGATAGTTTCTAGGAATATTGATGGCACTTTATTTGTAATTATATGCTAAATTTAATTTGTAATCATATATGATTTCCTTAAAAAGAATTATCTATTTTATCAGATTTTGCCATTTCTGATTGTTTGGAAGTTCTTTGATTTATTTTGCAAGGAGTTACTTTTTGAAACTATTACAAACCAGCTGACCGTCTTAAAGCAATAAGACAGTTTTGAAATGCGCAAGATATAATCATATTACATTTTTGGTCTGTTAATGTGCATATAGATATTTCTTATGGTGTCAAGTTTTAGAATTCTAAAGTTCTATCAAAAACGTAACTCTCTGCGTAATCTATTTACTAAATGCATATTATATATAGTGGTAAATGAATTTCACTTTTTAATTTTTTTTTGTATAAACTATGAAGGTAATAAATAAAAACTCCCTTCTTTCATGATATTTAATGTCTCCTCAAGCAATAAGAGATTTGGATTGTTTTATAACAATAAATCACTGAAAATAATTCCAAAATTTCAGAAAAAACTGCATACTACATAAATAGAAATTATTAAAAATATGGAGTAAAAATTATTTTTGTGTGATAGCATATTTAAAAATTCTGGTGGAAAGACGTCAAAATTTCATTTAAGTTTTAGTCATGTAAAACTGTGATTAAAATTTTAAAAGAAATCGCTCTGTGTGCACCTTTAAACGCTCTTAATTTTTTATTATTGGAAATAAGGCAAGAAATATTAAGAAATGATTGCGCTTTAAATAAATAGGTGTTTTTGAAAGATAATTTTTAGAATTTTAATAAAAATTATTTTTGTGATAGCATTTAAAAAAATTCTCATGGGAAACGTAAACATTTTTTAATAAAATTTAAATGTAATTTTAATTTTTTTAAAAAAATGCTGTGTCCTCCTCTAAACCTCCCTAAGTATATTTTTGCCACATTTAGTAGCCCTAGACCTTTAGTAACTTTAGACTAATCCTAGATCTACCCTATAGAATGCCCATATACACACAAACACAAATTATTAGTGAAAATAGAAAATTATACGATAAATAATACTTAAATTTGAAAGCTGTCGTATAAAAAATTATAAAAATAGTATTCGAAAATAAAATGTAATAGAAAAATAAATTTTCAATATCAATCATATTTTTGCAAAAATAAGTTTAAAGGATAAGTGAACCTTCCTAATTTAATTATGAATCTGTTGTTCATCCTTAAGAGTGAAAGAGTATAATGAGTTCTATATTATGCTATTACATGTTTGAAGCTATGTATGCGTAGTGAGATTTGTCAT
>JAOUZG010015602.1:11598951-11620469 GCA_026289955.1 Argiope argentata | reverse complement strand
AATGGAGTGGTAAGTAATATTTAATAACAAGGCGTAAAACATCCAACGCTTTGGAGAGAGGCGAAATATGAAAGCATTACTCTACAGGAGAATACTGATAGCCTGTCATGTGCTATTTTATTACAGGCGTCTAAAACATACGCTGATATTGGTGTAAATACAGGGAAAGACACCTTCGAAATAAATAAATACCAATAGCGTGGCGTAACATTTTATTACCAGGGTCTATACCATACAATGCTTTTTTAGGCGGGAGGAGGAGGGAGCATAGAAACATTTTCTAACAGCAGAATACTGAAAGAATTTGTTATTTTATTATATGCATCTGAAACATTCACTTCTGTTGTAGGAGAAACAGGGAAACATTCTGACTCAACGATAAAATACTAATGGTGGGTATGTAATCTATCTATATTAATAAAAATGCAACTCGAAATGCGTTGCTAAGCGCAAAACTAGAGAACGGCTGGACCGATTCGGCTAATTTTTATTTTAATATTTTCGTTGAGACACGAGGATGGTTCTTATGGAGAGAAAAAATGAAAAAACTGCGAGGAAAAAAGTTAAAACGACACTTTTCTTACTTTCCCGCCAAGAATCTTCATTTCCTTCCCCCACACCGAGTCAGATAGCAGGAAGTAATAAATTATCATTTGTTTGGAAAGAAATGCGCGAAGTCAGTTGGTTTTCATTTATAGATAACGGGATGTTTAAAAAAAGAAAGAAAATAGTTTCTTTTATTATTAGTCGGTATGAATATTTAATCTATGCCTGCTCAAAATAAAGTTTGGGCAGGGAAGAAAAAAAAAGAATAACAAATGGGGAAAAAAGGGTTTGTAAAAACAAAAGTAGTGAATAAAAAAAAGGATAGAAAAAGAAAAGAAGGGGTGGGTTTGTCACCATTATTTTTTCTGTGAGCGGCATTTTCCAAGCTGTTTTTAAACTTTCGCATCTCTTGAAAAGCAACTGTGTCTTTATTTGTTTAGTGTGTTTACATTTATGAAAACTTGAATCTCATTATTCTATAAAAGCGTATAATTTTAGATCTTTCCCTCCACCATGTAAATAAAATATCAATTCCGGGACAATCATTGCTCGGATAGAAAGAGAAAGATGAGTAGTACAATGAACAGAACATCTGAAGAAAATAATACTATAAATGAATTATAAAACTATTTGTTTGGTTTAAAAATATTTTGGTGAAAAACCTGTTATGAGACACAGCTACATAAAATATTATATGGAAATTTTAGCGAGCATTAATACTGGCGAACCGACTGGTCGCCAAAGGCGGCTAGTATTTTAATATTAACGCTCTAAACATGTTGGTGAGGAAAAGATACAAACATTCCCTAAAAGCAGTAGAGTGCTAATAGCGTGATGAGTGTTATTTTATTATAGATGTCCAAAAGTACACAACTATTGGTAGAATGATACAGGGTAACAATTCAGCAACAGAAGGAAGTTATTAACGGTGTACTGTAACGGCATAAACAGTGTATTGTAACGATGTACTGTAACGGTATAACGCATTATTTTATTACTGCCGCCTAAAATATTTCTGTTGATACAGAATTTAGTATATCAATGTAACATGTTTAGTAGACTATTACTGACAAACATGGCGATTTGCATTTAATAATTACGTATAATTTAGAATTTTTAAAACTAAACGATATAATTATAATTAATTTTTGTAATGAAATTTTTATATTAGGTTGGTCACATTTATATTCATAATGGTAGTCACTCACAAGTTTGATAAAAAAAAATGTCAGACTTGTTATAGACTAGTAGAAACTTCAAGTTTGAATTTAAGTTATTAACAGTTTTTTCTGATTTTAGTTAATTTTATCGCAAATTTTAATAGATTATTTGTCCCGAATGAAACGATTATCAAAGAAAAGCATCGTTTTATTAAAATCATACAAATATTTTCCTTAAACAGACTGCTACAAATGCAGTCATATTATAGAGTTCTTGTTTGTTTGCAAATCTTCTTGAAAATGAAACATTTTTTCGGGAATAAGTTGGAACTTTACTGAACCAATATACTAAGTGGTTATCTTTTACAGACATGTAGTCAATAGGAGCTAATAAAATAATAATTTTAAGAATGTGGCGGATAAAATACAAGATGTTTTTAAATTAAAGTACTGCTTAAATGTATTAACATAACTATAAACAAAAAATAATTTTTAATACACATGACAATATTTAATAATCAAAGTTTTTTCATTTTTAAATATTATTTGAAAATTAATTTTTTTCTATATGAAATGGTTAAAGTAATTTATTGAAGAAAATTATTTTTAGATATAAATTACTTATTTCTTAGAAACAAGCTACTTTTAAAGAAGCAAAACACCCACTCGAAGATTATTAGCATATATTGGTGCTGATAACAACAGCAGATATTGTTAAAATCTACATGTATGTCATCATTAATCGCTTCGTCTTCAAAACCAATGTTCTACTAGAAACTAAAGGCCAAGTATAAAATTGCAGAGAGACTGAAGATAAATTACATGTCCATTTCTTATGGCCATTCAATAGCTATGTCAATAGCTTCTCCAATATTGAAATGTGCTTAATCCATTAAAAACCTTCATTACGAATTACATGATACATAAGCGAAAGAAAATAAAGAAATTTGAAAAAAAAAAGATTAAAATGAAATCTGCTGTGAATATTTAAATGTATCATGTCAGAACACCATTTCTTGAACGGCCAAGCACCACGTGCCCGTGCGAGTTAAATTATACTTTTTATTCCTTTTAATCGTTTCATAGAATGAGTCACTTTAGTATTACAAAGGATCATAAGAAACTTTGTCTTGAATTGATTGTTTAAAAAATATATGACATTTTCTATTTATTTCATTTCATATAATTACGTGATCAAAATGACATTTTCTCTATTTTTTTCTGTAGTTATTAACTTATTTTTTTCTGATCAGAGCTTTTGTAAATGCAATGGCAACGCGCTATTAAAAGCTGATGCTTTTGAGATGCTCGTGCAAATAATAAAATTTTTATTTTTTGCCTAACGGATTTTTGTTGACGTCAAAAAAACCTCATCCCAAAAACAACATCATGTTCTGGCATGTTAAAAATTCTTATCAACTGTAGAAAGCTATTCTATTATATTTTCTTAGCTAAAGCGATTACGTTTTGAAGTAATACTCTTAAGAAAAATTTAATTATCAATAAGGTCTTCTTTGATTAAAAGGTGAAATCATTTTTTTATTTTAAATGCACAACTAATTTCTTGAGCGGCCAAGCACCATGTGTTCGAGCAAGTTAAATTATATTTTTATTCATTTTAATTGTTTCATTGAATTAGTCACTTTCGTATTTCAAACGATGTAAAAAAAACTTTGTCTTGCATTGATTGTTTAAAAAATATCACATTTCTTATTTATTTCATTTCATACAATCACGTGCTGAAAACTATATTCTTCTAGGTTTTATTTGCTGTAGTAATTAATTTATTTTTTAAAACATAGCTTTTGTTAATGCAAAGGCTACACTTTATTAAAAGCTGATTTTTTGAGATGCTCGTGCAAATAATAAAATTTCAAATATTCACCAATGGGGTTTTTTTTGAAGCCACAAAACTTCATTCCTAAAACAATATCATGTTCTGACAGGATAATAAACCGTATTTTCGTCAGCTCCAAGAAGAAATAACAATTTTTCATTTAAACTATTAAAACAAAAAAGTTAATTAACATGCTTCTTGGAACTTTTTATAAAGTCCATGAAGCATTTTCAAAGCATTTAAGAAAACTTGCAACGAAGCGTTGTAAATTAGATGTTAAAATAAAACAGAAGTTATAGTCATTGAATCCGTAGCTTTCAGTCTTCCAGTATCATTTAAAAAAACATTCTTCTCACAGTTAATTATCTACATCTTTTTATTTTTTAAAATTTTAATTTTTACCATTTTATCTAATAAAAAATAATTCTATTTTAAAATTTTCTCACATTTTTTTCGCCGTATATCATAAATATTGACAAGTCATGACCAATAATAAATTTGATCTAAAAGTTTTTAAAACAAAATTTTATACCATACGCTTAGCGCAGCATAATCAAGGATGTTTTTTGTCTCACCAAACTTCATTATATCAATAAAATCAACCAATGATTGCATTCACAATTTTAACTATCTATTTCATGTCAACGAAGTAGCCAATTAATCAGCTACATTCAAAACAAGTGTTACCGACGCAGGCGCAGTCAAATATAACATTTATTTTGAAATATTTGAACGGAAACAATATTGCTCTTTATTCTTGATATGCAGGAAAATACTATAGTCCGTTAAATAAACGAAAACAATAAACAAGAGTATTTCAGAATATATTTTTAGTCAATTAATTAAGATATTTTCTGTACATTTATATATCAATGACAATTTTTTTTAGATTTATCTATTTGTTTCCAAACCTAATAGAGTTTCTTTATTTGCTTCCAAACCTAATACTGCTCGATCTGCATATATAGCCAAGATCATAAGTCATGATTCTTGTTAATCTCTTAACTCTCGTTCCTTTGAAAGTGACGGGCTGGGGTGCTCAGAAGTAATGCAACAAAACGATTAAAACCAATTCATTTATTTTGCCCGGAAGTCATTTTATTCTCATTTTATAACTGAGTAATTTTACATTATGTGTGCATGTGGAGCTTGTGCAAGTATAAATTTGTCGAAACCACAAAGCCCTTAAGTTGAGACAATACCACTGATAGTACAGGATGAGAGATAATCGTATTCTGATTCAGGTCTAAATTACGATCTGTGATAAGTGAATGAAATATATGAATGAAGTCTGCCTCGTAAAAAGAGTTTCGAGGCATAAATAGCTAAATCGTTCTCTTGGCTCCAGATGGCGCTACTGAAAACAGCAGACGCTTAAATTCTCGGCTTAAAAAATCGCCAACTTCGTCGGCTGGCTCCATAAGAAAAAAAAAGCAATAAATATTACAAACATAATGAAATCTTCGATCGTAAATTTCAAATTATCAAGTGAGAACATTATTAATTTTAAGTCAGTATTTATCTTAATTAACTTAAGTCATTAACCTGACTTAATTAATTAAGATAAATACTGACTGATAAATAAAAACTGATTTGAAACTATCACGAGACTTCTCTATCGGTCTCTATCCTTCTATAATATATATTTTTATAGAAGCATACACAATAAAAAAGCAATGATGGTAAAAACAAGTCAACCTTTTAAAAACGCATCTGCTGTCAAAGAGGCAAACATAATAATAGCAGTTAAAACATTTTTTTACATTTAAATTTCGGAGACATCAAAACCTCCTAACTAAAATATTATAATAATTACATGCTTCATTTGTATATGAAGAATGATTTGGATAAACTGCGAGTTTTATCCTACGCTTAAACTCTTAGCCAGTGGTATCCAAAAAATATGATACATCAATGTGCACTTTAGCGGTATATTTCTCGTTAAATTTCCATCCACTAAAACTCATATATCAGGCATTTCAAATACTAGGAAATAGTTTAAAAAATCTTTCAAGGAAGTAACTTATCTTCATGCTTTAGAGTTGAATGATTTATATTTCATATATTATCTAGGTGCTCCAAGGTTAATTTGATCATTAGAAGCTATCACACCTTCGCTCAATAAGGAATCTTGGTTTCGTGGGATTGAATAGTTCCACTAGAATCAGAAGATTAGTCAAGATAAAAATGTGATTGTTTATTTAAGCTATTTAAGGAACCGTAATATTAAAAAGTTGAAAACAGAAGTCACTGTGGGAAATGGAATGTTAAAAGGATGATGAACTTAGCAATTTCAAATCATGGACAGGAAATTAGAACGACAGAATCTGCTATTGACATTCCATTCTTCTTTATTAGTGTGAACTGATGGCCGGTTTGTGGAAAAAAATCTCAACTCTCAACAGAAAGAAGGCGAAACTAGAATTATCTGCTTCAATAGAATTGTTTTTATAATAGGGTTGGCTGAAAGAGGTTTTATATCTTTTTACAACTGTGTTGGCAGCCCTATTTTTTATTTCATGCCATCTGTTGCACCATTCGATCAAATCATTTGTATATTATCACAAGTAAAGAGTATAATCAAAGGAAGCACACTTCTTTGTTAATTGGTTGCCTATTTCATGGATAACTGCACCTGTGAATTTAACCTATCTGTTCGTAAATTGAAAAGTATGTGAAAAAACTGAAAAATGTAAAGGGGGTTTGATTACAAATTGAAATTTCAACGAATATTTAACTTTTCATCTCTTGTGTTTCAAATGAATCAGTTTTTTTCTCTCTCTGAACTTAAGTTTAAGTTTTAAGAACCAAAAATTGAAGCTTATTTAAAATCTAAACTCCTTTTCCCCTTTATAAACTTAAACTAATCCTTTAATAAACGACAAGGAAAATTTGAAAACTGTTAAGATAAAAACAAATTTCGGCTAGTTTATTTTTATGTGTTTTTAATGATTGAAAATTTTGAGATGCCATTTATAAATTAAGATCATAGCGTGGTAATTAAATACAAATATACAATTAAAACTGCCTTACTGACTCTAATAATTTCAGTTGTTTCATTATTCTTCATTCTGTAAAGGTACAACATATTTCCTCCTTCAGGGTCATCTTCAATCCCAGAAATTGAATAAGCATAAGATTTTCATTTTTCATTCTGTCATTAACCTGGAGAAAAAAATTATAATCTCATTAAAATAACTCATAACTCAATAAAAGATTGAAATGAAATCTGCTATGCGTATTTAAATGTATCATGTCAAAATATAATTTCTTGAACGGCCAAGCATCACGTGCTCGTGCGAGTTAAATTGCAGTTTTATTCATTTTAATGGTTTCATTGATTGAGTCACTTTAGTATAGCAAACGATCCCAAAAACTTTGTCTCGCATTTATTGTTTAAAAAAAAAGATATCACATTTCCTGTTTATTTCCTTTTAATCACGTGCTCAAAATGACATTTCTCTAGGTTTTATTTTCTCTTGTCATTAACTTATCTTTTTAAATCAGAGCTTTTGTAAATGGGATGGCATCACGATATTAAAAGCTGATTTTTTTGAGATGCGCGTGCAGATAGTAAAATTTCAATTTTTCGCCTACGGTTTTTCTTATTTTTTGCCTACGGCTTTTTGTTGACACTAATTTCAAAAATAACATCATGTTCTGATGTGATAATAAACATTTAAGATAATTGACAATATCCAAGAAACATTACCTCAACTTTAACCTCAAAATCACTTTGATTAATTTATAGTTGGTACTAGTCGCATCAGGCGACCAGCTGGTTCGCCTATATTACATATGTTTACATATGTTTTTACATATGTTTTTAAACAAATTATTTAGATATAACTTCATGCCCATAAATTCGCTAAATTGTCCGATATTAAAACAATGTTATGTTAATTATACTACTTGATCTCTATTATATGATGCATCTTTTAAATGGTAAAAATTCCATAACTTCATCGGGGAAAGCTGTATTCTTCTATGATGTGAATTTCGAATTGTTTTAATTTCTATTTTTATTTATCCTATATATTAAATTGGAGTTAAAAAATCCTTCGCCTTTACTTTTCAACAACAGAAGAAATTAATTTAATTCAAAGGGTTATTATTCAAGGCAACAGTATAATCTATTGCTGAAAGTTCAGCAAAAAAAATCTTTAAAAAATTGTCAGAAATTCAGCAAAAAAATATTATGCTTATTAAATTAAGTTCATTAAAAACATTTTTTAAATCTTACAATGGTTTTAATTTTTTTTTCTGTAGACTAATATTTTAGAAAATTATAATTTATTTCTTAATTATTCAAAATTTTCAAAGAGATCGTTTCTAAGGGCATATTCCTACCAAAAGCTTTGGGAAAAATTGTATGGTAAAAGGATTAATATAATTTAAATAAAAAAAATTGAATTTGAAGATGATGTAAAAATCATTTCATGTTGTAATATCTTTGTAACTCATCACAGAAAAACTTCAAAGTTGTACTTTGAACTTTGTACAAAACTTCAAAGTACTTGATTATAAATTTATTCAAATTCTAATAAAAAATTGTTACATATAACCGGGTTCGCTTGTAGTGGGCGTATGGTGGGAACTATCAGTGGGCTCCAGTAGAAAACAACAACGGCGTTTAATAACCCAAAGAACAAGAGCACGCAGATGACAAATATTTTTAACCGAATT
This sequence comes from Argiope argentata, assembly GCA_026289955.1. Taxonomy (NCBI): domain Eukaryota; kingdom Metazoa; phylum Arthropoda; class Arachnida; order Araneae; family Araneidae; genus Argiope; species Argiope argentata. The sequence continues at coordinate 11,612,240 of JAOUZG010015602.1, read as the reverse complement.
AGCACAGGACAGCACACTGCTATAGACAATAGCCTACAAGTAGTAATCGACAAAACGACCAGACAGAATGCAACAAGAGTGACGATCTTCGGAACTTCACTCTACCGTCTCTCCAGACGGCCGAAGTTCTCATTACCTCCTCGCTTTAGCTGCCGATTCATTACCATATGACTGGCTACTTCCCACACGATACGACGCTGCTTCCACACAAGACAACATCGCTTGACGCATAGCTCAGTTTAGAATGAGCTTGGGCTCCACAAAACGCTGGCACTCAGCCGTTACTTCACTATCTTCTCGAAGACTCGTTACTTGTCTACGATTCCGACCGTGCTTCAATTCACCACAGTAGCTTAAGACTAGCGACCTTTTATAGCTCTTGACAGATGAGCCGAAAACCTTCTGAGTCAATCAGAGTGCATCTCAGTTTGAGTTTCCATTGGATGCATCGTTAAAATTCTCGAAGCTTCCAGCAATATTCATTTAGTCGCCAAATGGTAGGCGAGCACTGATATTATTGACGCGGCACCCGCTCAGCTCGCTATAGGGCTGTTCGTAAACAGTCTTTCTTACGATGACACTAAAAGTGCTGGAAAGCCAAATTACTGTGTTGCAACAATAAAAAACAACAACCTAGGAGCATATTTTAAATTTCAAATTATATATGAGCCAAGTTTGCCAGCTGTTAGTCAAACGATCCCTAAGAGCACCAAAGCAAGCGCAACCACACAGACATTCATAATTATTGATAAAAAGGAATTGTTTCATGTTTATGAAAAAGGGAACCTTTAACAGATTTTATATTCTTTTTCTGAAATTCAAAATTTGGAAATGTTTAATTTAAATAAAATAAGCTTTTTATTAGAAATTTTCTCTTAATTGCTCAACCTAATTAGATTTGATTTGGTGTATTCGAACTTATTTAAAAATGAATGCTCTGTAAAATTGATTTCAGTATTTCCTTATATTTTTTTAATAAAATAATCCTAAATCAAAGACTGAGGAGAGCTAATGAAAAAAAAATCCACTTTAGTAAATTTTTTTAAACTGTTTATATCAAATAAATATTTTTATCTGTATCTCTCGTCCACCTTTTTAGCTAATTCATTACGGTATAAATTATAGTGCTCTTAATTGCTAGAGCAAGAAGATTAAAAGTGGTATTTAAGTATTACTGATTACTGATTGCTTGCCATAGTGAATATTGAATTTCCCTCTTTATGCCCTTGCATGCTTCTTCAATTCGCTGTCCTGAAATCTGGAAAAGAGAAACTAGAATCGATGGATAAAAAGTGATTCAAATAGCAATCAACAGGTACAAAATTTCCTTAAAAAACCTGAACGAAACGATATTTTTCCCCTTTCGATCAACGGTCGATACTATTACTGTTATGAAATATGTTAAGTTTTTTTAACCATTCAAGGGCATTGTTTACATTCTAAATTATTCTTTCGGTATGGCTTTTAGGCTCATAATAGTCTGATAGTGCGTTAATAGCAATGCATCTCTTGATACTCGATAGAGACAATAAATTGTATACCAAACATTAGTTTTTTTTATTATAGATTTCTATATCAATTATTCCTTTTCCACAAAGAAAAAAAATAAGTTGAATGTGAAGAGTAGTTTGATTTTCATAATTTCACATTTTCATAATTTTTTGGTTATTTTCATTTGGTCGTTATTTTCCGTCTTCTAAGTATTCAGAAAAATAAAGAAAATTTTTTTTCCAAGAGCTACTAATTTTTTCCGCAATTGATTTAAATTACAGCACAAAAAACAAATAAATTTTGTTCAATAAAAATTGTTTTTTCTGCAATTGTGTTAGGAAGAACAGATTTTTAATAGTAAAATTTTCAGGAATTTTTAGGTGATTTTATTTTAACTGTCTTCTAAAATCTCACAAAAATCAAGTGGAAATAAACCTTTTACAAATTCAACAAATTTTTCTATTTATTTAAAGCAAACCAATTAAGTTCAATCAAAAAAATTTTGTTGCAACTGTGTTAGAAAAAATAGCAGCTTCATATAAAATTTTCATAATATTTTAAGTGACTTCTTTTATTTTATTTGAAATTCCCATAAAAATCAAGGAATCGTAATTATTTTTTTTAACTCTAAATGTGTTAAGAGGAATAGTGTCTCACTGCAACCAGCGAAATGAGCAGCGTTTACCTTGAAAACTTGGGATAATTTGGCAGTCCTCCCAGGATCAATGACATATCCGTTTAGTATAAGAATGTTGTTTAAAGAATTTGAAGATCAAAACAGACTTTATTATTTGTAGAACTTCCTTAATTGTTTTGTAAATCAAAATACACAAATAAACGCTTGAACAACAACAATATCGGGATATTGTTCAAAAGGATTGCATTTAAAAAATATAATTAGAGCTTACTGATCCACAATGCTTTGCTGGCGTTAAAATATATTCTGCGGAAATTCCCGAAGCCTGCTTCAGTGGTCATAGCCCCAGCATTACAAAGAACAATGAAGGGAAAATGAATAACGTTTTTTGTGGTGTCCAGCCCTGGTGAGAAGTTTTGAAAAAAGATCCATTCCATAAAAATCATGGGGTTCCATACATACTGCAATTAAAGAGTTAGAGAAAGAAACTAACTCATTTAAGATAAATTTCCCTCACTGTTTGAGAATAAAAACACTATCCAACGATAAATATCAAAGGAACTTCAATGTTTAAACACACATACACATACACATTGTAACAAGCCTACAAAGTTGTTTCCTGTGCAGTTAATTGAATCACTGGAAAGGCCGTTGACCCTGTTGATCTGCTGTATCATGTCAGAACATAGTTTCTTGCACGGCCAAGCACCATGTGCTGGTTCGAGTTAAATTATATTTTTATTGCAAACTTTAGTATTGCAAACGATCCAAAAAAAACACATTATCTCGTATTTATTGTTTAAAAATATCACATTTCCTATTTATTTCATTTCAAATAATCACGAGTTCAGAATGACATTTTTCTAGGTGTTATTTATTGTAGTCATTAACTTATTTTTTTTAAAATGAGAGCTCTTGTAAATTTGATGACACCACGTTATTAGAAGCTGATTTTTCGAGATGCTCGTGCAGATAATAAAATTTCAATTTTTCGCCCACGGATTTTCTTCTACCTCATTCCCAAAATAACATTATATTCTGACATGATAATAAATTACTGACATATTTCTAAGCAGTTTTACTGTGTTTTTTATTGAAATGTATAAATTTTCAGAATTCTGGCACTTTCTTCTTTTTTTCAAAAATAAAACTAACATCGGTAAACTGACTGAATGTTTTCATTTTTTTGCAAGTTCTTGAATTATTGTATGTAAGTCTAATCAATCAAGTTCATGTTATCACACTTTAACAAACAATATAAAATAATATTCAAAACCTTACATATAATAATTGTCATCTATTCAAATTTTCAGCATAAATAGCATAATTTTGATAAATTGTTATGAATATATACGTTTTAACCCTTTGCACTCCACAAAAGAATTAAATGTAAAATTATTCACCTTATACAAACATTTGTTTATTGCTATGAAAAATAAATATACATATTTCTTTTAGGCTGAATTTCTTTGAAAAATTAATCAATATCTCTCAACCATTATGTAGGCGTTTTTAACAATTAAATTTGATGAATAAATAAAACGTCAAAATGATGCACAGTCTTGAATGGTGCCTCAAAGGTACCATCGGAGTACGAAAGGTTAAATACCTTTCTAGAATTATAAGTTACTTTAATAAATTTATAACTTTGCTGACTTTTTGAAAAATGAGACAAAAATTTTACTTTTTGAAGGAAAGTAGCTCTTAATGGAAAAGAAGTCACTTTTTTTCAATGAAATTCGTTTTTATGAAAAATATCCATATCTAAATTTCCGAAACATCATCTTCATTAAATAGAAGAAAGATAATGAGGATTTCCCCTGAGATTGGAAATGATTAACAATACGGGTGGATTCTGCCCCCCCCCTTCCCCACCTGCTCGTCAGAGCTCAAATGCATGAAAAGCTTCTACAAAAGAATCCCATTCGCGGAGATCTAATGCACAGCGATAAAAAGATTGAGTTCGATTGCCGTGGGAACTGGGCAGTTGGTTTCCATTAGAGTTGGTCACTAGACACGGACGGTTAGTGGCTAGCCCAAGGTTTCTACGCGTTTATGCGATTTCTGTTTCACTCAATGTTACACCTTAATACATCTCTTGTTTTGATGGAGATTTTTTTTCCTGCTCTATCTAGCTCAACAAAAAAAATTAGCTGCTATTGTTTAATCAGATATTTGCTTTCGGATCTATTTGATTGCGGGCGTTGCAGATTTATTTGTTGTCGATAATAAATATTTTGGTTAGCAAGATTTACTTGTCGTCAATAATAAATATTTTAGTTAATAAGATTTACTTGTTGTCAATTATAAATATTTTAGTTAATAAGATTTACTTGTCGTCAATTATAAATATTTTAGTTAATAAGATTTACTTGTTTTCATTAAACTGTAATTTAGAAAGAAGCGGTACTTACGTATTATACTGTCTTAACCAACGGTTTAGTAACTCTTTGGCGACAGATTTAAATTCGACGATAAAGATAAACGGATTACACCATTGCTGGATTGCCATAATTGGCGGTTTAGCAACTCATTGGTGAGGACTTCAAATTTGGCGATAAAGTTGGACGGTCTAATACATAAGTACCAAAGAAACGCATTAATGCTTCAGATAAGTGATTATTTCTAAATAGAATAGTGATTGAATAGTTCTAGTGATTGAAAATATTTTTATTGAACGTAGTCAATAAAAATAGTATATTTAACATATAAATAGTAAAGCCAACAATATATTTAAAATATATAAAAAGTAATATAAAAACAATTTTTTTAAATCAATTCCTACTTAGGTTATAAGGAAAAATTTTGGAAGTTAGTAAAAGTTTTATTTTTATTACTTTTTATTAAATAATTACAACTGTTGTTATCGTGTGTCGCTTTACATCGGATAATTTTAAAATGCATCAAAAATTTAAAAAATAAACAGAATAATTTGAAATAATCAGTCGAAAACATGTTAAACCTAACCTTATTAACTTGTAGAAAAAACAAACCGAATTCATTACTTATTTGGTGGCGGTGAAATGAAGAGTTTTGGTGAGAAAGTTAGTTTTTAATTAATAAGTAAAAAAATTAATGAATTAATGAAAAAAATATATTAGCATCAAATGTCATCCACTTCAAGTTAAAAAAATATACTTGAACTTGAATGGATGAATAAAAAGTATTTTATTAATGATTGAAAATTTGCACGCACGCACGCACGCACACACACACACACACACACACACACACAGGGAGAGAATATTTGGAAATGAAAAGCCATTTATGAATAAATTAAATGTTAATTAAGAGAATGTTTTATTATCAGATAGCAAGAGTTATATCTAATCTGCAATCCCTTTTTTAAACTTCTTTAAGAACTTTAATTAATTTTCAATTAATCTTCTCACTTTCATGTGAAATAGTATTTTATAATAGACTTTAGATTTAACAATCGTCCGGTTATATTCTCAAAAAATTTTCAACAGCAGCTATCACCCAATTAGTACTGCCCACCCCCTCAAACCCCCACGATTACATACGTTTAAACATAAATAATGAAAAATAGTTTTCTGGAATAATTACAAATCTATTTATTCATATAGATTAAATTAAGCTTATCTCTGTTGCCACCAAAAACTTCAATTGCCTTATAATCTTCTTCTTTAAATAAACATTTCGTGTTAGCAAGATTGGGAATAATCCAGAACAAAAAAAAAATCTGAATCGTCTTTTTTTTTTCTCCTGATTGGTAATCCCCACCCAGTTGCTGCACTGTGATACAAACTATCAAATAGAGATAAGTACACCATTATTGAAAGATTTCTAGGAAACTTTCTCTTACTTCAATTCGTTCTTATTTTAGATTTTTTAAAAAAACCTTTTGTGTGTTAAAGATAACTTTCATTAATTTGTATCTTTAAAAAAAAACTAGGAAAACGAAAGAAACAAATTCTCAATTTTGCCCGTTTATGTTTCGTATTTAAGCTCATAGCTCTTAGATATACAATTAATTCATCTCTAACTTTCCCTCTCTCATTTTCATCAGAAATTTCAAAAATATTCTGCTCTATTTCTGTAAGGAAAACCCCTCGACTTCCAACCACAATCATTACAGCAATTTCTCTAATTTTGATTTTATTGAAAAATTTGGAATCCAGATATGCGTCATAAATAATCACTAACCTTCCTCTCCCTAAAATTTTGAGAGATATCGTGAAATAAATCCTTGACATAACCTTTACCCTCAACAATTAGACCAATTAAGCACTTAACCGACAATTAGACCAATTAATTTTGACACTTTACATACATATCTAATCGATTAGAATGCTCTAAGTTTATTGCAGAAATATAATTTTAAAAATTACTTTAATTTGAAAGATTTCATCAGAATGGTTGCCATTATCTAATTACCTCTGTTGTTGTTGTTACTTTTGGCACTTGTCTATGGACTTGTCTAAAAATAATGGACTTTTATGGTAAAAAAAATCATTTCAGTGTCATTTTGAAAATTTAAATGCTTGAGTGCAAAACCCAAATAGTCTTACTCACAATTATCAATGATTTAATTTTTAATTTGTATGTTATTTTCTATTTGACACAACTTTTGAGAACTTGAATCTCGTTAATTTGTACATAAGATATTTCAATGTTTCAATTTAATAAAGATATACTAGATTGCAAAATATATGGTCACATATCACTCAAAATTAACTTGCGAAAATTCTAAAACCTCAAGTATATATCACCTTTATTTAATCCGAGTAATGGAACGTCAAAGGGGGGGGGTAAAATAGATTTATCGCAGCCTGGAATAGACGAAACGCACAGACATCAACAGTGAGCGAGTATATTAAACGAACAAAAAAATTTACGTATTTAAACAACTCTTCACAGATTGATTGCCCCTGCAAACCACTTTTAACTGGCTGTCCGCCAGGGGCGACCTCCGGCATAATCGAGAAGCCCCTTTGGAAGAGAAAAGAAAAATGATGAAGATGTTACGGCAGGGAAAAGAACGATTAAGGCGGGTGAGTGGAGGTGAGGTGTTTGGGAGCTGCCTGTGAGATTAAACTCAATAAAAGCGTTTTTGATTGTGAGAAAGTAGCCTGCTGTGAGGGAGGATGGTCGTGGGAAAACACACAGCTTGCAGGATCTGGGAGGGATTAATTAAAGATACTGTGGTATTTCACCGGCTGAGACCACTTGTATCGCTTACTTGTTCCCTCTCCCGCGATTTGCTGTTGCGGAGGGTGCAGCTAAGATATCATATTGATTTGTTTGTTATGTATGACTTGCGTACTCAAAGAGGTGGAAGGATGGAAAATTCCTGCAATTTGCTTTTTCCGAGTCGATTCTTCTATTCTCTCTTTCTCTCTCTTTCATTTGATGCTGAATTACTTTTAGCCAATATCGAAATGCAAATTTTTGTTTTGATGCTTTTGCAAGGTTTGCTTCGTGTTGTTGTGTATTCATAATTCATTTTGCGGAATGGCTTGGTTTATGGTTTTGGTAAATCGAGAAATGCGTTTCTGGATTATGTTTCTGGATATGGAGGAAAACCGTTCTGTGAGGAATATAAATTGCACCTGTAATTTAAATCTTTTATCTACAAATATGCATGGAAAAATTAAGAGTGGTGCACTTCGCTTCATGCGAATGAGGCGCATTTGATTTTTTATTTTGTTCTTGAATGCTTTCCTTGGCAAGACAAAATGATTTGAAACTGGTTGAAATGGAAAAGGAGGATTATTTTTTTAATGGAAATGGGGAAAATGCTGAGATGTTAATTTTTTTCTTGGCGAAAGCGGTTAGTTAATGAATCAAATTTACAGCTTATACAAAATATATCGAAAGATATTGAACGATAAGTATTAAAAAAATTTAGCAGTTTCTTGATGTGAAGGCGCAAATTCTTTTTGGACATGCAGAAACATGTTTAATTTAAAAATATTAGAAAGCCATGCTTATTATTATTAGTTTTACTTTCTTATTTACATTACTTACTTATTTTACTAATTTACTTATTTATTTTATTTTTCAAAATGTATATGGTGATAAAAAAATGCGAATCACGCCTTCAATAAAACAAATGTTAAAATGATATAAAATTTATCATGAAAAAAGTGCTTTGTTCAATTTGTTCTTATTAGTACCTTTGAAACTAAGCTTTTCTCGGCATTTGTTATGACTATTATTTTCTTTTTTTGTAAAGTCAAAAATAAAGTCCTGCCGAATTTTTAAATTCGTTTTATTCCATCACGGGAACAAACATTACGGGAACTGCAGTTGAGTTCTAAGGGTCATCACCAACTACGGTATGACCCTTCCCGTAGGAAGCAAGTCCCGTTATTAATGGATGAATCTATTAGAGTATTAACCAGGGTGGCGATATTCAACCACCATCCCGGAAGCATCTCCTCCTCATTTAGAGGTGTCCCTGGAGGGGAAAATTATGAAAAGTAAAAATGGTTAAACAATTATATGAAACTTTCTTCTTCAAAGTATTATGAGAGAGAGATATAATTCATATATTCTTAAAACTCCTTTATCAATAAAAAATAGAAAAAAATTACAAGATTTCATTTTAAAAGCTTTCATTCTTATATTTTAATTATTTTATTCAATTTTCATATGATAGAATTATCTAAATTCTTAAAAAAATATTCCAATTTCATTCTCAAAAGGTTTTCTTTTAGTGTTTAGTTGTTCAAGTGCTGCTTAACCCTTTTTAAGGCTGTGGTAAATATCTTACCACCGTCTTGAAATACTTTTCAAATATTGTAGCTCCAAAACTAACCAGAAACGGACAAAAGTGTCATATTCAACATGTAATGTTACTTTGTGTTCAGCTGCTTGTTATGTTGTTTCACCAGAATAGTTTAAAATAATACATTTGGTAATTTACATTACATTTGGATTTTCTACCACTTATTTTATGTGTAATTAATACATTTTAAATTTTGAAATAATTAATGATAAATATTTTTACAAAAATCATATTTACTTGTGAAATTATTTATATTTCATATTTTTCCATTGAATAAGTCAGTAAAATGTCATTGCTTGTTTTGGACGGTAGAAAATATGTTTCCACCCCTGTAACATACAGCCACAACAACAAAATTTTAACAAAAATACTTTTTTTGGTTATAAATGAGCTTATTTTTCCCAAATATAACGTAAAATGAAAATTTTGAAAGAAAACAGCTTGTGGCCGTTAAAGGGTTAAAATAAACAAATTACTAACTTACAGATGAAAAATATTATCTATTAAGAATCCTTAATTAAATGTTTCAGTTGTTAGATATACATGGAAATACATACAGAAAATCTATGAATATAAATCGAAATATATTATAATAAATAAATACATATATAAAATACTTGAAAAATAAATAACATCATTCAGAATTTGATATATATTTGCATGAAAATTCACCATTTGACTTTAATTATTTGTTCACACATTTAAAGCGATTATCACATCAATTAGCTACAAATGGTCTGAAATCATTCTTAATGCCATTCATAAGGATAAATATTTCTAGAAAATTGTATCAATTTTCAGATTTCTTCTTTCACTTTTATTATGTTCTCATGATTTTACAGAAACATTTGAATAGACAGTTATGTAGGAATTTTTTAGATCAACTGATCGCCATTGTAAATATTGAATGGCTCTGAATCAGTTTCTGGTTGGATACTTGTTAATTTATGCAGGAATGTCTCAAATATCTTTATTTTTATGTCGGAATCAAATATCTTTATGTAGGTATGATATGGAGTTAAAAGAGGGATACCTACTACTCAAGCGCCGAAATTTGGAATGCTTGTCAACATTTTGATAAATTTTCAAAAATTTGTCTCAAAATAAAACTTTGGAGTGCATCCAAAAGGTAAGTTGACTAATTAACCCAAAATACAAATTTTGGAAAAGAAATCGTTTCAATTGAAATTGAAATTCAAAATGCACTGGAGGTTGTAAAGCAAGTTAAACGTTGTTCGTAAACGTTTCCCTACTTTCTTTTTCAAAAATAAGAAAAAATTCCTAAAGCGCTTTCGCAAAGTAAGTTATTAAGAGTTAATATTCAAAAGAAATATCTACTTAACTATTAAACAAATATATATTTGTACATTCTCTAAGAACTCCCTGGAAACTGTACTGACAAATTGGGTGAGCCTCTCTAATGAGCAAAGCACACGCCACCATAACCAAATAGAGAGGCATTTTCTAAGATATTCGGGCAACTCGGATAATCTTCTCAACGATATTAAACATGAATTTGTGTTTTTCAATGTGAATAGACTTAATATTATGGTTGATTCAATCGTTACACAAAATTTTTAGGAATTTTGGCAATTTTTTTAAAAGGCATTTTTTAAAATACATAATTTCCAACAATAGGTTTTATTGTTACTCTTATATGCAAACCATTCTAATTTATACATTAAACATTTAATAGAATTATCCCCTTTCGTTACTGAAAGTTTCAGAAAAAAAAAAGATTCAGTTCTATATCTATGCAGTTTTAAAGACGAATAATAATAAAAATAAGAAGAAGAAACTGAAGGTATAAAAATGAGAAATTTAGGCCATAACCAATCTTGATACATCAATAAATGTTGAAAGAATTAGGCAAGATATTAATATATGATTATCAAATTAGAATCTATAAAGTTTTTTTTTTTTTTTGGTAAAAACTGTATGGGGAAAGTTTAATGATGTTTCGAAAAGTATTAAAACTCTCTGAAATATGAGCAGAAAGTAGAAATCGAATTCAGAACAGAAAATGGATCTTCAATTAAAGCGATTAGACGCCTAGGTGTTTAATGAAAACTGCCCTTATAACATATGCTATTCAACATCATAGAAAAGTACAGCTTCTTCACCCTCTTTTAGTAACAATGAAACCAGAGTTTTGTGCTTCTGTGATTGGTTGAAACAGCATCTGTTCAAAATTTGTTGCTCTTTTCTGTTTGTGTCCTATCTTCTGCTTAACGAAAGAGCAGATGATGAAATTTACCTGTATAAAGGTCTCAGTAAAGAGGGCCCATCATGAATTTTAAAAAAAATGAATTAATGAATTTACAGTCCACATAAACAATCATTACGAATCAACTCATATTTATTTCTATTAAAAGTTATGAGTCAAATAACCTAGAGTTAAAAGAACTATGGAAGCAATATTTGAAGCATAAAATAGTAATTTTAAAATCTGGAAAGAAATAAAGACCAAGTATTTAAATGAGTAATGGTCTAACTGTAAATATGTGTACCTTTCTGTAATACCTTTCAAGATTCTTATACATAAAATAACCCGCAAATGGGTATTTAAAAAAGTTTTACATTAATAATTTTATTAAAAATTTCTGTGGCAAAGCTAAAATAATCTCAAATTCTTAATGCATTTCTCTAAATTTTCATCTACTCTTTTTATTCACACAATTACTATTTATCCTCTAACTATTCTCTAATTAGCAATAACTATTCATTATTCCCCGTTTGGACCTCCATTAATCAGAGTTTGAAAGGTATATTCAGTGCATGCAGCTCTAAATAATTAATGTTTGAATTATGAAGTGTAGATTGTATTTCCAATGAAAAAAAAATGACTTGCATTCATTTTCAGGATTATGTGTAATTATGTTGTTGCATTACTCAACCTTCATTGTTCTTCAAAAGATAAAAATTTACCATCCATCTGTGTCACGGCCAACACACTTCCACATTGCCGTGATACAACAAACAACAGAACAGTCAGCTCGAGACCCGATTGGCTATCTCACGCCAACCCACTGCTCACATGCAAGCAAGTCATCTTCCTTAAAACCTGCAAAATCATTCATTATTTTTTCCCTCACTCCTTCTTTTCAAAATAACTCTCTTAGCCATCCATAAAGTTCGAAATGAGCACACGCCCATCCACGTATTTATCAAATACCTCGAAAATCGAGGTAAAATTTAAAGGGTAAAAGAAAGAATAAAAGAGCAGTAACGTGAAACCACGCCATCTGGAGGTTTCGCGTGGAACCTTAGAAGCTTGCGTGCAGTCAAGTAAAACAAGAATTTTCTACACTCTATCTTTCTATGTATACATCTATATGCGTGCATTGGGAAAAGAAAAAAGTTCTCCTTTTTTTTCTACTCTTTTCTCTCTAAAGGTATTTTTGTTTTGTCTGAGTGAGTATTACGCGAACTAGTTACAGTCGTTTTCGTGTTTATATTGCTGAGCCATTTTACAGTTTTTTGATACCTTCTTCTTCATTCTTTCAGATTTTTTTTTTTCACTTTCTGTTAGCTACATTGTTTATTTAACTTGATGTGTCTATAAATTTTCTTTTTTAAGTTTTCTATTGTGTAAAGAATTATTCGTTAATAAAGGAAATGCGCTCTTTTGGTTACATTATTACACGATTTATTTCCCTTCATTTAAGTTATATTTCTTATTTTCGTTTCTTTTTTCTTTTCTTTTCTTTTTTCTTTTTTTTTTGTATTCTAAAATTAGAATCGACAGTTTGTCATCCGATATCAATTTGACACGTCAAAAGTATTTTAAAAATTTGGCATAAAAGCTTGTTTTCTTATTGCCATAATTGAAGCATTTTGTTCTTATTTTTCAAACTATACTGAAAATCAATATTGAGGTTTAAATTTTAAAATCTCATAAATTCTTTTATATTCTGTGAAAAAAATTCTCATTTTAGTTGGAGAGTAGCAAAGACAACACAATTTATGTAGAATTTTAATCTGGTATTCTTGTTGTCCAAACCATTCCCAGAGAAACTTCATTAATAATGAAATCAATAATTTATTGTAACTGGCTGTCATAATTATAAATAAATCCGTGCATATCACTTCTCTAGAGAATTTTTTAATAGGGCGAATATTTTTTATAAAGCTTATAAAAGCAGATTTCGATGAGGATTTTCATGACACACGCATAAGAGGCAAGGGAAACGCAGGGATCTTTCAAAAGGCATTTTGTTTAGGTCAGCAATTTTCATCCTCTTGCACAGAGCGTGGGAATCTCGTCTTTTAGCTGAGTCAGCAATTTTAATAAGCTTCTGTTGAGTTAATTAACTAGAACGAGTGCAATGGATCAGGAAAGAAGAAAATATTTCAGCTTAATTAAGACAGAGGTTTGAAAATTAATTGGGGTTTGATTAAATTATA
>JAOUZG010015602.1:11566189-11598551 GCA_026289955.1 Argiope argentata | reverse complement strand
TGAAATTGCAGAGTAATAAATAATTATTAAATAAAAGAATAATGATAACTAAATAAATGAATGCTTCGACAATATATTTTGGCTAAATTTGAATTAGAAAAGAAAGTAGATCTCTTCATGTTTTTTTCATACGTTTTTTTTATTTCACCATTCTTATATTAATTTTATCAAAAGCATGGAATTTAATATTTTGGAAATTTTTTTATGGGAAATATACAAATTTAAATTTTTGTAATCGTTAAAAAATGCTACATCGAAATTTCCACGTTTCAGACATCTATTAAATCCAAAAACTTATTTTTGAAATTATGTCTTTTTCCTACGAAAATGTAAACTAAAAAATTTTTTTGAAGACATTTTATTAAAATTTGGTATATGGTCTTTACACCAAATTTGAAGATTTATATCACAGTTTGAAAGAAATCTATTCCCAGAAAGTTTGTCCGAGCACAAAAGAATACGAGGACTCAAAATAAAAGAAGTTACATAAATATCTTTTAGTGCATAGTTTTGCATCTGAAGGATAGTGCTATGACCTGATCCTGTCTGAGTAAATAAGAGGGTAGAGATTAAAGACAAATTCTTTATCTACAGCATTTTGTACATAAAAAAAACTTGCTTCTCATCTAGTTTAATATGATAGATAATATTGTTACAAGCGGTCGAATGGCCGCCGAAGTAGAAAACATTGACGACGCTTCACTAGGAGCTTCGCGTTAGTCGAGTTGATTTGGCGAGGGGAACATTCTGGTAGCCCTGTTTCAGTTCTGGGTGCGCCGTGTTGCTTCTCGTGACGCTCGCTCGGATATATAAGGGAAGGATTGCCGCAAGATAGAGGTGGAATGAGTTTTTTTTCCCTCTCTGAAGAGAAGCGTCTTACTGGACAAGCGGATTACTTTTCTTGCTGGTTATTAGTGAGCCGTGTTTACGTTTGCTGTTAGCATTGAATTATTGAGCTCGCTGCGATTTACTGTTGCTGTGCTATAAGATATCTGCTTTGCAGTCTGTTTTTATTTTGCGTAAGGCTTGCATTTAAGCTGTAAGTGACTGTTGACTGCTGGATTGTGTTTATCTGAAGTTTTACTTTATCAAGTCATCCTGCAAATATCTGTAAATAGCTGTAAATAAATTTTTTTGTGCTGTTCTCAAGTAAAGTCCATTCAATCCGAGCCAGCTACGCTAAAAACGTAACAATATTTACATTTGAGTCAACAGTTATACATGAATAGTTCCTCGGTTAATTTCGGAGAAACAACCTCCCAAGAAAACTGGCTGTTAACGCATCAGGTAACTAACTACAGGGGTAGCTCAAGGGATCCACCAATAATCATCGGGTAGATCTTAAATCAGAAGCTCTATTCACACGAAACTTCTCTCGCTTCTTTTAAACGACTCTCCTCCGAAAACCTCTAAACTCCCAAGTCACTTTCCAAAAACTTCACTTAAATCGTCTTCGCATAGGGCACCCCCCGTTTCACTCACAAACATTTGTCTGGGATGTCTGGAAATGTCCGATATGTCATATAATCCATGCAGATTTTACACATTTCAATACAATATCCCACTTTTACTGATCATCGCAATCTTTTGTTTTCTTCAGCAGCAGCATTGGCTCTTCTGGACTTAGTGGGCGAATATCCCCACTAAAATTTATTTCGCCTCTTGAAAATCATTGGTTTCTATAATTCTATTTAGATTTTATTGCGTTTCGAACCATCTTTATTCCAATATCTTATTTTAGTCACAATTTCTCGCATTGAATTTAAAAAAAAAACAATGACAAAATTACTGTTTTTTATATGACTTTTAATCTGCTATTGAAATTATTTTAACTATTTGTCTGGCGCAGCTTGGTCAATGCTTGGCTCTTACACCAATAAAATTCAACAAACCAAACAAAAACTTTATATACCTCTTCTTCTCTCTCCTCCAAAATCTTGGATTTTATCTTCTGTCAAAACTCCGCCACTCATTTTCACATTGGTGTACTTGAGATTTCGGTTACCCAATAGTTATTCAGAAATATCCCCAGTGGTCTCCAGATGACCGTGGGAATGTTACTTAATGACCCGCCCTAGTAGAAACTGACCCTCCACAATAAAGGAAGATTTACATCCGAAGGTTTTGACACTCTTCCTCTTTTCAGATACAATTTATTTCTTTGGAAGGACGAAAAGCACAAGTGTGGTTCATTATATGGACACGACTCAAAGGATTGTATGACTGATCCGTACAGACCATAACCGTACAGGTCGTAAAAGTCCGATAAATCATGCGTAGCTCTTTGAAAAAAAGGAGGAAGGGAGTAATTAGTCTAGGTTTGCTAGAACATAGGTTGTTTGTTGGCAAGAATATTTGGCGAGAAAAAATATTGGCCTTTTAACTAAATTTTGAGACTTAAACACAAAGAAAAAGCTTTTGTATTTGTGTGTATGTAATGGCTCTGTACAAATCAATATAAAAAGAAGAAGAATAAAAAAGATTTTTTTTTAATTCTAACTAATGAAAAATTAACAGAAATATTGACTTTTTTCCTTGATTCCTTTCTAAAATGTTACAATAAAAAAAAATTTCAACATTTTATATTTTTTAAAAAAATTAATGGTATCAAATTTTTTACCGTATTATTTATTTCATAATATATATATCAAAATTTAAAGTTTAAGAACGCTTTGTGGTGGGGACAATTGAAATTTTTATCAATCATTAATCATAGCTTACTAAGAGGATGGCCAAAGGTGGAAAGTTTAAAATATACGACTAAATATATCAAGAAGGCTTGTAAATCATATCAATTATCAGCATTATCACCCCAGAGCTGACCGGATGTTATAATGGTCAAACATGTGTCTCTCAGAGAGGGATCTCTTGGCAATATTCTCTTAGTCTCTTTACAATAGATTCTTATTAAATTTTGAATCAAACCTATTTAAATTACAGTCTGCTGATTTCTACTTTCTCTTGCTGAACGACTGATTTTTATTGCAGAAGAGGCGGTATTACCCAAGCTGCTCGAAATTCGACTTGCACGTAAATACGGTAACCTAAAAAAATAATATATTAAAATAAATGAAATTTTATATGTGATCTTATTATTAAAATTGATGTTCTGTATCAAATTTTCTAATTCCATCATCGTAAAAAAACCCTCTGAAAATGCTTGTTGGGTTCTCCATATTATGAAACACATGAATCTCATGTGAGAATATTCTGAAAATGAAAAGGTTCTTAACTTTCAAGGTTTCGTACAACCCTCTCCCCAACCCCATATAATTGTCGGTGAATAGTTTCTAACTAACCACCTTTATGTGGGGAGTTGGAAGAAGTTCATGGTGTTTATTAAGAAACATTGAGGAAGTTTCGAGTAGATCACTTTATTTGGTTTCTTTCTTTTTTTCTTTTTTTATTGCTGTAAGATATTGTTTTTTCTTATGGCGCTTACCATGGACAAGCTCTCTGAGGTAGTCAGCGATTTTAAGCCGAATGAGCGTCTCTTGTTTTGTAGTAGCGCCAATAGGGACCAAGTGTACGACTTTCGCTACTCACTCATCACATTCCCTTGTACAGTCCCTTTTTACAGGGCGGCACGTTCTTACATATTACGGATAGAACACAGAAGAATAACCATGCCTGAAACGGGAGGCCCAGATTACGAAGAAGACGCTCTAATCTAATGCCAGGACACTGTAAGCTAAATATGAATAATAATACAATTATCAGATCTAATGTATTTTTTTCCTTTTAAGAAAATTATGAATTATAATCTATAATTTTAATGGAGCATTTCACCATCTTAATTTGAAAATGTGAATTATCGTGAGCACATGTACACCTTTTTAAGTCATAAAAAGTAGCATAATTTCAATTCGTATAAATATATACACACACGCACGCTTATTTATTAAGAGGACTGGATCTTATACACAAAATTTCAATTGAAAATCAAATAAGTTTCTTATTTCTTAAACCAATCATGCTGTATAAACTTGTTACGCCATTACTAAAAGGAAAACTTAGTGTACCATAAGGAAAAAGAAGATTGGACAAAAGGGAATAAATAAGAACAATTACATGTCAAGTCTAAAAGCTTTTATGCGCTTTCTATTTTTATTTTCTTCAACTTTGAGTGCAAGACGATTTAAATATATGACCTTGACAATTATCATTGTTACTAGTAAATAGATTTCTTATAATAAATATTTTGATTATACAAGAGAAATTTTACCTGCAGTTTTTGTATGAAAGAGTTGTACATTTACATCTTTTAAAAATTTCGAAAACACGATAGCACATTTTGTTAAAAAAGTTTTTAGTTAGAATTGCATAATTTATTTCTATGCCTTTCTATGAATTTTAACGAGGAAGAAATTATGAATAGAAAGTATGAATTCAAATTAAAAGATTGAATTATATAGTGAGGTTATTAATTTTTTTCTGTGTAATGTATTAATAATTACGATTATTTTCTCTTCATGGTGTGAAAGTTTATTTTTACTCATGCAGTATTAAACTTTTAAAATGTAAAGGTTTTTTTCGTTTTGAAATTTTAAAATTATTCTTGACAGTTTGCTTTCGCTTTTTTAATAAATATTGTTGCGTTTTTAGCGTAGCGGGTTCGGATTGAATGGACTTTATATGAGGACAGCACAAACAAATTTATTTACAGCTATTTACAGGTATATACAGGATGACTTGAAAAAGTAAATCTTCAGAAAACACAGTCCAGCAATAATCAGTCACTTACAGCGTAAATGCAAGTCTTACGCACAATAAACACGGTTTGCAAAACAGCTATAGTATAGCACAGCAACAGTCAATCACAGCGAGCTCAATAACACAGCGTTAACAGCAAACGCAAACACCGCTCACTAATAACAAGCGAAAACCCGCTCCAGCAAACCGCTTCTCTTCCCAAAGAGCGATCCTCTGCCAGGAAAAGGCAACCCGCCTCTTATATAGTCGGGCGAAAGCCAGGGAGAAAAACCGAGGCTTAGCCAGAATTCTCTCGGGGGTTACCAGAATCCTCCCGCCAAGTCAGCTCGGCTGAGCGCCTTGTGACGCGCCGCCAACGTTTTCACCTTCGGCGAGAGTTCGCCCGCTTGTAACAATATGTATAAGAACAGGAACATTTGATAATCTAAAACAAAGTAAAAATACCTTAAAATAATGATTTAAAAAATAATTAGACAAAATATTGTATTTTCTGAAAATATTGTTATATTGTATATTGATTGTTATTGTACTATAGTAGTCGTATATTGTTATATTGTATATTGATTGTTGTTGTACTATCACAGTCATATATTGTTATATTGTGTTATTATTATTATATTGAATGATGTATACTATTTATTCCTCTCATACATTTAAAATATTATTTCTACAAGAATGGAATCTAGTATTTCGATCACATTTTCAAGGTAATTTTTCACAAGACTTAAATTTTAATATAATATAACTTGTATTTTATAATATTTTTAGTTAAAGATTTGTCCACAGTATATGCAGAATTATAGCACTTTTTCAGACTTCTTAAGGTGCGATCGTAGTTTAACCCCCTGCTTGGTGCGCTTTTCAAAAATCACCAACCACGAAAACGCCATAATAGGCGTTTCGCCATAATAGGAAAAGCCAAGTTGGCGATAATTCGCCATTTTGAATCGCCAAGTTGGCGAATTATCGCCAACTTGGCGAAGAAGAGGGTTAAACTACTAATCACCCCTTCTTAAAAATATGATCCTCGATATTTCGCATTTAATGTTTTCTGATCGCAACATCATGCCTCATGAAGTCACAGGTCAAATCAATTATTATTTGCAGATTATAATCGCTAAAGTTTGATTGCTAAAGTTTGTTTTCATTTAACAGAATGTTCTAAACAAAGGGCGTTGACTGTAAAAATAGACCGACCATATAGAAATGGAATATCCGCATAGCTCGACTAAGCCAAATAGAGGCCCTGGGTAAAAACTTCTTTGGGGGCTCAAATTTGCTTTACTGCTTCAATAATGAAGAACCAAACTTTATGGTGGTATTTAAATTTTTCACCTCACAACATATAAGAAGAAAGCTGATTAGAATCTAAAATATCTATAAAGTAGCTCCCCCCTCCATACAATTAGCAGATCAAATATCGCTATGTCAATTTTATAGGTTCTTTCTTTTCCATCTCTCTATTAGATTTTTGGGGCCCCTCTGATATAACCCGCCTCTAATATCCAGTTCAATCACATTTAAAAAAATCGCAGACAAATTCATCATGTTGAAAATTACAGAATGGCGCGTTTCCAATTCACTTATGTTTCTTTCTTTTATCTTTCTTTTCTAAGCCTTATTTTTTAAGAAATTGTATTTCAAGTAAAATATGCGGTCAGATCTAATGAATGAAACATGCTACAGGTGAAATCTTTTCTTTTTTTTAAATCTGGAGCCTAATGAATTTTCAAAATGATCGTATTAACGAATAATAATTGGTAAAGGGTTACGTATCTTATGTTTATCAAAAATTATAATTTTTTTAATGAACTTTCCCGTTTTCTGAAATGCTAAATGATGATGAATCTCTAGATTCAAGTTTACATATGCCCTGGAATCCCTTATCTTCTTTATCAGTATAGTGTGTTATCCATTTATTTCTAGAAACTTTCCTTTTCCTTTCTTTACTTTTCGTCATTCTGAACATTTTTTTCTATTATATCTTTATGCACTTCTTTAAAGATTTGTTCTTTAATGTTTTATTAACAGAATGCAAATGAAGTTAAGCAACATGAACAAATACGTTCGTGTTTTGAATCACGTACACTTCATCTAGCCTTCTTATTTGCTTAGATACAGGAGAATGCCTGAAACACGTTCGCTTCGTGTCCAAAAAGATTATTTTCGTCAATTTTGGACCGAAAGTAATTTTACTTTATTCTGATTACTGGGCTATAACCGTGTGATAATTTTTTCAACTTAGAATGAATTATAAATCAGTTTGTCAAATATTGATTTGTTAAATCGCAGAACATTTGCTATTTGAATATAAAAATTTTATTGAAAGAGACATTATTAACAGAAGATATTTTATTTCAGGCGATAAATATATTTTTATTCTAAAGAAACTTCTTTTTCAACGTTGATTTTTTTTTTTGCAATTATTTGATAAAAAGTAACTAACATTTTTCTTTGCTGATCTAAGCAGGAATTGACGTGAAATTTTTTTTTATTACTTGTTTGTATTAACTTAATTTATAGAAAAAAAAATTGAGTACAACTGGTCAAAAATCTTTTGCTAGAATATTGTGATATTGAATTATGAACTTAAATAGTGAGAGGGAAAAAGAATAAAGGCCAGATAGGCAAAATTTTATTTATTTTTTGTGATTTTGTTTGATCAGTTACTACAACGTTCACATGAAAAAGAAAGAAAAATAATAACTATTTTAAAATACAGCAAATTATAGGAATCATTTCATTTGCATGTATTTTTTCAATCAAATAAAAACGCACTAGGAAAAATATTGTAATGAAGTATTACACACCAGATCAATCAATAATATAAAATGGATCGAAATCTTTCGCGCCTAAACCTCAGTGCGCTATGTAGAAGAAAAAATGTAAAACCACAGCACATATTTGTGGTCTTTTTATCATTGAAATCTTTTAATTCAACCAAGAAGGAATATTAAAAATTTTATGAAACTAAAATAGGTTATCCAGTTATTTTGAATGTAGTCACAGGCAAAAAAAAAAGCAACCGTTATATAATTCATTATCCCAAATACTATCACGAACTCTAATCGAATTCATTCTGTGTACGGAACCCGTTTATTTAGCTTCGGAAATGCGCCTTGCGTCATTTCTCCCATGATTCAATTTTCTCCATGAACTTTGAGCACCAGAAGCTACTGCCATCTGGCGAGTGTTGATGGCAGCTTACATTCCATGTTACAGTTGCAACGATAAACATGAAATATATGTAGGATTTGATTACTCCATGGATCATTTACAAGACTCTGAGAGTATAAACTTCAAAGACGGTCAGGTAAACTTGAAAACTTTCTTTTTCTTTTTTCTTTAACTTCTCTTTTCTGTGGTATAAACGAAGAATCTATTTTTAATCATTTCTCTTATCTCTAACTGCCGCTAATACACATGTGATCGTGTAACTTTAAAAATTTTTTCGAACACTTACATATTATATTTACTGTTGTTTATTTCATATGCTAATGATTTTAATAAGGTGCCGTTAATGTAAATACTTTTAAAAATACAGAATTTGTTTCGACCCTAATTAGATTTGATTTTTAAATGCATAATATCATATTAGACGTTAATAACCAAAATTTATTGTCATTCGAAAATAAAACATAACTAATTATCTCCAAATTATAAATATTATTTCGGTGTATCTGTTTGACTGATTTTGTGTCGAATAAAAAGTTTTAAGAGCATTCGAAGGGTTGAATTTTAGCTCGAGAGTTTAACAGGTATACTCAATTACGTAATATCAGCAACCTGTCTGGTGTTTCTTGCCTTGTTCTTATTTTCACTCGAGGCGTTTGGCGGTGACAGTTAATAATAGCGTTGGTTATAGGAAACAAACACCGTTTACTGATTATTTCCGCGTCTCTCTTTCTTTTGTTTAGTTTAAACTTGAACATAGCATCCATCTTCCTTATTATTTACATTAAATTTTTAATAAGTGTATTAGAATATTTTAAAAATAAATCTGTACGATTAATTGGTATTTGTATAATAATTAATTATTTATTAATAATAAAAGTGATTGCAATTTATTGTATTTTTTTTTAAAAATTACATTGCAAGAGGTTTTTTTTTTCAGACTTCTTAAGGTGCGATCGTAGTTTAACCACACAAGTCATTTTTTTTTCAGTTTTTTTTCCTTTTGCTGTTAAATAAAATTTTAAATTTTATTACATGTCAGTGTATTCTCTTTTCATATTTATTCAACCGAGATAATTTTTTATTTATAAAAAACTGATGTGATTTTGTATATTTTCTATTTCATTCATCTTATTTTGCTTTTAAATTCTCTTAATTTTTTAAAAATATAAATTTTTTCCCCTTAATCTTAATCTCTTGAGCACTGAGTTGCATACAAAAATGTTACTATTAAATTTTTTTTGAATATTATATAATGAAACGAAATTAATTATAGTGCATAAATAACTTTTATGTTAATTAGTATAACTTGAAAAGTTTAATAAATAAATTTCAAAGAAAAAAAGAAAGTAGAATTTTGGAATTAAAAAGCATTGTAATATTTTCTTTTTTCCTTCATATTAACTGTAATTTTTTTTTCTTTTTGTCCCTTTTAGATCGTTTCCTTCAATAATCATTTTTCTCTGATTCTTCATATTCTTTATTTTCAAAAGTTATTATACTCGGAGATTATTATTACTTGTTATTGTGGTGTGCTTTATTGACACATTTTTCCTTTTTTTCATCTTTTTTTTTAAATTCTGCTTTTTTCCCTGTTGTTATGTACTTTCATGAAAACGTTTCTATATTTTCTACATTCTTCTCTTTTTTTGTAATTCAAAATTAATTTTTTTTCATTTAATTTCATCTGCAATAGCTATGTAATAAGTCAAACCAATTCCAGGAAAAAAATAACTTAAAATAATAAAAAAGATTAATAAAAATCAAATCGGATTTTATTTTGAAATTTATATATATAAATTATCTCGAACTAGATAGATTTATTGTTATTTGCAATTTGAAGAAAATTTATTGTAGCAACATTTATTAAAATACTATGATAATATTTTGTATCTATATTGAGCCCAAAAGAGCATAATTTATTAAAATCATTATAACTTTGTCATAGGAATAATTTTTATTCTATATTTCAAGAATTCAAATTGAGATTTAATTTTTTTAAATCCAAAAATAAATAATTTTATATTTTTATTGATAATTATTGTTGCAGACTAAAAATGGGTTTAGTACTTTTAGAGGATAGCAATAAGGCAAATGTTATTATTATTTTGTCTAGAAAACTGAAGAATGGTAACATTTATCTCGTAGTGTTTTTTTAAAGGCTTTTTATAAAATTGTTTGTTTTTACCGGAATAAAATTTAATACAAATCTCATAAATGAAATTTAAAATAAAATTTTGTGCCGTTTTTAATAATTGATTTTCTACAAATATATAAACAGATTTTCTCTATTTTTCTGTTTAAATAAATATAGAATCCTTACCCTTCGAGAAAAATAGAGCTATAAAGTCAATATGTTTATTCAGTGATGGTGACACTTATCACATGTGCAAAATGTTTGTTTTCTCTGATTTAAACATACTTGGTAAAGAAGATATAATGTATTTATTCAGAGTTGTACATTGATAACACATTTGGAATCTGTTACTTTTTCCTGTCTAAAACGCCTTAAAAAGATCCATCATTTTTTTTTATCCTGTCAAAGCGTGCACTTCCTTATGAGACATATCTTTTTTGCAATTAATTTTTACTTGTTTGGTTTGTTTTCTTCATTGATGCTTTACATTGAATTGAGGTCACAAAACTGCTGATAGTTTTTCTAATTGAAATTTCAATATATATGCAATTATATCCATTTCAATAGAATGAATCAACGATTTTCTATATCATAATAAATTAAATAAAAAAGATATATATGTAAAAAATATTTTGACGATGAAAAGATGAATATTTCTGGTTCTTCTTTATAATTTTAACCGCAACTGCTTTTAAAATAGATCAATGATGAGATATGATTTTTTATACTTTAATTTATTTAATGTAAAGGAATGTTATATCTCATGATAAAGTAAAATTCTAATTTTGCTCTTAAACTTTTATGAGAATTTTTAAAGGCTAAATAATTTTTTTTGTATATTGAGCTGAAACATATTTAGCATAATCTAAGAATTTTTTATTTTTAATTTAAATAAAATTAATTCAATTGATGTTGGAATATCGTAACACTTGTCAATATACCCGATGTTGCTTGAGAGTGAAATCATTTCTTGTCCTGTGTTTTTAATGTAACAATTATTTTTTTTGTAAAAAGTAATATAATATACAAAATCCAAGAATTTAATTAAAATTAGAACATCATTTTAACCGGACGATTTTTAAAAATTATCATTTGTTAGCTATTTTCATAATTTATTCATTGTTATCATACTAATGCTGCAAATGTTTTACGCAAGTTTTGGAAGAAAAGTTGTTTTCTTTTGAGTGAATGAATTTAAACGAATTTTTAATTATGATTGATTAAATCGCTATTTTAAGACCAATAAATGAACTCTCAAAACACCTATTAAAATGAAAGAGAAATAAAAAAAATAGCAGTAGAAAAGTTCAATGTGCAAAAAAAAAATGTTAATTTCCAATTAATTAAATATTTAACTAATTTTTGTACTTTGAAATATTGATAATATTCTTTTTCTTGTCTTAGATGATAAGTGTGCAAAATGTCATTGAATTAATCTTAGTTGTTTAGGAACGTATGAGGAACACAATATACACATTTATTGATGACTGTTATTTATATTGCATATTTCATCCACTTTTACCTATTGTATGCATGTACACACTTTTTACATTTCTGTCAGTTGTTTTGGTAATTGATTCCGTCAGTTTGTAATTTGGTTCGAAGTGGCCATTAGTATGACAAAGCCTGAGTAAACTTTCTAGGCTCTCTTTTCTTCTGTTTAACTTTATAAACCAAATATTTCTTTTATCCATTTTAATTTTTATATAAGTGGTTGTAAAGAGCAAACTTTTAACAAAAGGAAATCGTAAGATAGTTCATTACTTATCTCTTTTAAATGAATGGATTTTAGTATATCATGTATAAAACGTGCACAAGTATCGTTTGTAATTATGATAATTATGATAAATGTAATGTAAAGAAAGAGCAAACCTTTATTTAATACAAAATAAATAATAATTAGGATGGAATAGTTTTTCTGTTTAAAACACTAACTGTTTTTAAAATTAAACTATAAAGAACATGAAATAAACTGCAGAAATGATAATTAATAGCTAGTGTTACTAAAATAATATGTCAAACTTTAAAAACAATTTCTTTTACTTTTAATTAGTTTAATTGTACAATCTTTATAACAGCACATAATTAAATAATTTTTCAAAAATTCCACAAAAAAATTAGAAAGATGATGGTCTTCCTAAAGGGTGCTTCTAGACAACTCTTACCTTAGCGTTTTAATAATTTGTTCATATAGCAACACGTTAGAAAAAGTTGTTAGCCTAGTTACAAAATAAATTTATAAAGCATGAAAATGTTTTGATTTGTAAAAGTTAATATTGATATTTAGTTTGATGTAATTCATCAAATTCCTGTCTGCTCCATTACATTCGCTTTGTTAGTAGAATATTTATGAACAATGAATGCCTTCTTAAATTATTAATATTGTGTACAAACGTGGATGTTGAATAGTTAGGAGCCATAATAAATAAAAACACATATGCAACCTAAAAATGGATCTAAAATAAATCAACTTCATTTTGTTTTATATAAAAATAAGTTGAAATGAAAAAGTTAATTGACTAATCGAGATGGCGAAGTGAAAAGAAGAGAGTTATTGATATCTATACATAGTATAAAATAATGTCTTCTGAAAGCATCTGTATGTTTGAACTACAAAAACTCGGGAAATAGTTAGCGGATATTTGTGTTATTTATACAAGTTTGTAGAGCATTTATTGAGGAAGGTTTTAGTGTATTAAAGTCATATCAAAATAAAAGAATTTTATAATTGCGATTTTTAACTTTGTTCTTATCTACGCATGCTCGAAAACCTCAAACTGCGCAACGGCTAATAGTTAATGGGTGTTATTATAATATTACTGTGCTGGAAGAACACTTGTATTTTCAAATTATTCGGATATGAAAATCTTCGCCAATCCTTTACCGTACAATATTATCTATTAATATACCGATCTTCTTATCGAAATTGTTTCGAATTTTTTCTTCACACTTACTTTTTCATTCTAGTTAGAAAATTTGATTTAGACGTTAAAATTTAGAATTAGTAAAATAAAATTTGTCAAATATAAGAAATTTTCAAAACCTAAGCTTAATTTTTGTTATCTAGGTCTAATTTCCTTTCCTTTAATACTTTTCTCGGAATATTTTAATTTTTACCACCTCTTGGACTGTAAATAAATGTTTATTAATTACAGTTTATTAATATCACATTAGATATTGACTTTTTTGTGCGCACATTTTTGGTATTTAATTTACAGTTAGCTACAATTGGATGTACTAATTTCATAATTTCTAAGATTTTTGATTGATTTTATTTTTACTTTACTTTATTTTATTTTATTTTTATCGGGTATTATATAGCTAATGTAAGTCAATCTTAATATTTGTTGCTTTTAAATATACCATTTTTATATTTTTATACACTATGAATAGAATGTGTATAATGCAATTACAGTTACACGGCTTTAATGTCTGATCATTTGAGGAATACTGGATATGAAGCTTTTTGTAATTATTTATCTAAAATTATATATAACCAATAACCAGCTGTTTGCTTACTGCAAGTAGTATCCAATGAAACAAGTGGTTATTATTTTTTAAATTCGTCTTCTTTCTTTTTTTCCCAAATCATTGTTTTATTTGTGCCTTTTGCTGCCTAGCAATGCAAATTTATTAGATCACATTTCTATTTTTTATAACAAATAAATTTAGTTTCACATTTCGACGCATTTTATTTTAATTTTTTTTTTATATTTGTTAAGTATCGAAAATATATATTTCCCATTTATCTAATTTTTATATGTTATAAAATGTTTTAAAAATTAATCATAATTATCACTTATTGATTTTCTTATTTACAAGTAAAGGTATTTAATTATTATGTTAGATTATAAGAAAAAAATATTGAACACATATGATATTAAGAATCATTGCTGTTGTTCTAGTATTCCGTTTTACAGCGGAAGGAGGGTGCAGTAGCTTCTGAGGGTATGGACCCCTGAGCACGCGAGGACATAAGTTTGACTTCTAGTTCACACACGTCACAAACTCCTTTTACGGGGCGCATTCACGCTTTTCATTCATTCATCTACAGATCGTAATTTAGATATGGAACTGAGAACGATCACCTCTGAACCACAGTGGTATTATTCTAAACATGGAGGACTTTGTGACCACGGAAGATTTAACTTGCGCCAGCCACTACACACACGGAGAGTCTTTGGCCGACGAGGTGCAAACCCGCAACCTAAGGAATACAAGTCAAACTCTCTGCCAACCAGGCTATTCCAGTCCATAAGAATCGCTATTTTATTGAAATTTTTTAGTGGATTATAATATTTACAGATAAATTCATGATTTCTGAGACATTTTGAATAAGGAATTTGTTTATTTTGCATTATAATAATTTTAATAATTCTATATAAACAGACACAGTTGTATTAATATTTCATAATTCGCTGAATTTGCATATATACAGAGGATATACAGCTTTGCAATTTATTAAAAATTATATTCAAAATGTAAACAGATACGTAATATTAATATTTTATTATTCATAGTATATGCTTATTTTACAATTTATTTAAAAATTTATTCAAAATATTACTTACTCTTCTTGCTGCAACCCTTTTCAACTTAATGGGCAAAGACAGCTGCCGAGTCGATAATCCGTCACTGCTTTTAATGCATTTTGCTGTGTATTGATACAGCTGTATATCCTTTGTATATATTCCTATTACGAGATGTTTCATAAGCTAGAAGTCAGACTTCTGCACTCGGGTGATCAAGGATCCATACCCTCAGAAGCTACTGCACCCCATATTTCCGTTGTAAAGCGGACACGAGACCGTCATGAGATATTTCTGGTGAAAATGAGTCTTTTTCCCCCTCAATGTATATGAGCTGAATTAAAAAATATTTCTTAGTGAGATACGAATGCATTTGAAACCTTGAACACTTATCTATGCCAGTTTTTTTTCTATATGTCTAGTCTAGATTATTTTTATTGGTTCTAAAATAATCTTATAGAGACAGCATTCGAACGAATTCAGCTTGTATTATTTCTGTTGCAACTAAAACACATTTAGTTCTTCTCTCTTAGAAATATTTCTTGTAAAAGACTGCTTGAATGTCAAGGTGAAAAAAAAAAACTGTCAAAAGATTAATTTGATAAATGGGGAATTTCGAATTTAGGGCACGCCTAGAAAGAAAAATCAGTCGTAAAGTAACTGCTGAATTCCATGCTCTCGTTAATATTCATCTGGAGTCCTTAGAACAGAATAAACGATAAGATTTGAAGACATCTGAACAAAATTTCTGTAAAATTCTGTATGCAGAAAAAAACGAAGAAAATTCTGGGTCCCTCTGCATATTGTCTTTTAGTCTCTAAAATACCTGAACGGATGTTTCTGAGGCCGTACGTGATACATTTGAGGTTATTCGTGTTAACCAGATACTGAATTTTGCCACGAGTTTGACTTTCAGAATCTGACCTGACCAAACCATATCGCATCTCTTTTAATCGTCTTATGAAGAGAAGACATTGTACTCGTGCGCATTTTAATTTTCGAATTAGTTGTTAATTTTTTCATTTTTTGATTTCTGATACCAGTTTTTTTAGTGTACAAATATAAATATTTAATTTTTATTCACAGTTTACTTTTGGGTGGGTGATTTTTTTTAATCATCGGTAATTAGTTTTCGAATTTTCTTCATTTTTTTATCTCTATATCTCTCTTGTTTATATTACTAAATCAAATGCTCTGAAATTGTTTTAAATGGAATAAGCTAAAATATATGTATGAAGAATATTTGGTTTGACATTTCGTTCTTAGTTTTTTTTTTCAATAATTTCTTTTTTTATTATATTTTTATGCATTTAATAGTTTTTATTTTTAAAACAGTTGAAACATACAACATTAGCTGTATGTTTCAAGTGTTTCAAACAAATTGCATTAGCACATTGACTGCAAACTACGAGTAAACTCGCAGTTTGCCGACAACGAGTTATCTCGTAGAAATAATATGATGGAATCAATGTGGTCTCCACAAACGGAAAAAAAGAATTTGTCTTTTCTACTACTACCAAATGAGAATATTTGTGTACATCTTCCAATTCTACCGGCCAGACCATTTAACCTGTTAAAAAATGTAACAATAAACATGTATACTGTGGAGCGATTTATAATTTTTTTATTAAGTATCGAATTATATCGATTCCGTTTATCGGACGTGCTCATATAGCTCGATATGAAATTAATATTAGAGATGTAAACTTGATACTTAACGTTTTTAAAAAACTGAAATACGATATTCAAATTCTAATTAAAAAACTTTTATAAAACATATAGAATGTGAACTGATCTAATATTAGAATTATTTATAATATTGTAAACGAGATCACATACTCCCATTTTTTCTTCTTTTTTTTGGAATTAAATGTTTTGGAAAATTTTCTGATGTTATCCCCATTTTTTCCTTCTATTTTTTGCAAGTGAAATGTTTAAGAAATTTTCTGAATTTAATTCCATTTTTTTCCTTCTTTTTTTGAAATTAGAATGTTTGGTGATTTTTCTGATTCTATTCCCATTTTTTCTTCTTTTTTTTGCAATTAAATGTTTTAGAAAATTTTCTGATGCTATCCCCATTTTTCCCTTCTGTTTTTTGCAACTAAAATGTTTAGAAAATTTCCTGAAGTTATTCTCCTTTTTCCTTCTTTTTTGCAATTAAAATGTTTAAGAAATTTGTTATTCACAATTATTCCTTCTTTTTTGCAGTTAAAATGTTAAGGAAATTTTCTGAAGTTGTTCCCATTTTCCCCTTCTTTTTTTGCAATTAAAATGTTTAGTGAATTTTCTGATTCTATTCCCATTATTTCCTTCTTTTTTTGCAATTAAATGTTATGAACAATTTTCTAATGTTATCCCCATTTTTTCCTTCTTTATTGCAGTTAAAATGTTTAAGAAATTTTCTGATGTTATTCCCATTTTTTTTCTCCTTTTCTTTTGCAATTGAAATAGTTAGGAAATTTTTTGTTCCTATTCTCATTTTTTTCCTTTTTTTGCAATTAAAATACTTATAAAATTTTTTGATGCTATTCCCATTTACTCCTTCTGTTTTTTGCAATTAAAACGTTTAGGAAATTTTCTGATGCTATACCGACCGTACACTTATATGAATTGATATTAGATTTGTAAGGTCGATACTTACAATGCCAGATTTTATAATTTAAATGATAAGTAAATCTTTTTTTAGTAAATTATTTAACACCACTTCCAATGCGCACCGATCTGGAATCAGGTAGAGTTGATACTTCCAGTTTTTGTTATCGTAATGTTTGGTAGACCTTTCAAGGTCGAAATACCCAAATCTGTTCCGGAAACTAATGACATGTTTGAGTGATCAAACAATACGGGTTTACATTCCCCTTCGACGGCATCGGAAGTTGCGCCGCTTCTCTCGACCTCGGCGGGCGGTGTAGGATTTCTCGACTTGAATGCGTCTCATCAGTGCCGTTTCCATCCCGTGATTTGGAACTAATTCAACCTCGTGTGCGATTGGAATATAAATTGGCACTCGTCATTCTTCCACTCAACTAGTTTTTTTTAATGCAACAACTATAAAAAAATAACATTTTTCTTTATGTCTTTCGAAGAACGATGCGTCGTATTAATAATTTGTTTTATGATTATTTTTCTTAAACTTTTGCCGGTATGGCGATAACAGGGAATAATAAAATCCAGCTATTTGTAATCGAAATATACTGAAGATATCCGCTGATATCCGAGGAATAAATATAAAATCATACCTCCAGTAATTCAATTTTTTTTTCTGTTTTATATTCCACTAGCAATGTATCTGGCGTTGAGAGAAAATATAAGAGCTGGCGTCCTGGCATAGAGGTAGCGCGTTTCCCCCAAGAACTGGGCGTCCCTGGTTCGGGCATGATTGTTCTTCTATATTCTATCTGTGAGGTGTATGAATGTGCTCCCTTAAAAAGGGGCTGTACAAGCGACTGTGGTGAGTGTGTAGCTAAGTCATACTCTTGGCCCTAGGTGGCGCTACTTCAAAACAAGAAACACTTCTTTCGGCTTAAAACTCACTC
Source organism: Argiope argentata (assembly GCA_026289955.1). Classification (NCBI taxonomy): domain Eukaryota; kingdom Metazoa; phylum Arthropoda; class Arachnida; order Araneae; family Araneidae; genus Argiope; species Argiope argentata. Next base: position 11,580,462 of record JAOUZG010015602.1, on the reverse strand, counting down.
ATGCCTCCCATGGCAAGTGCCACTAATATTAACAACAACAGGAAAAAAAGAACAAATTTTTATACTATAATTATACAGACGTATATTAGTATTAATCTATATACACTGATATAAAAAAAGTCATAGGTTAGTCCTGATAAGGTATTAGATCTCCTTTTATCTGACGAAGTGCAGCAATTCGCCATGGCATGCATACTTTCAACAAGTTGTTGGATGTCCCCTGAAGAAATATTGAGCCATGTTGCCTCTATAGTCGTCCATAAGTGGGTAAGTGTTACCTGTGCAGGGTTTTGCGCGCTTACTAACCCTTCGATCATGTTTCATTAGTATTCGATGGATTTATGTCAGTGTATTTGAGTGGTCAAATCATGGAATTGTCCGGATTATTCTTCAAATCAATTGCGGAAAGCTGTGCATGTAACATGACACATTACCATCCATGAAAATTTCATCATTGTTTGGGTGTGTGAAATCCATGAATGGGCGAAGGCGGTCTCTAAGTATCTGAACCTAACAATTTTCAGTTAATGATGGGTTTATTAGAACCAAAAGACCAAGTTTTTTTCCATATAAAAACAATACATATCCTTATGGAGCCACTGTCACTTGCATAATGTCTTGCTGACATTATGAAACATCGTAGTATGCTTATGTTTTAAATCTGATTCGTCTGATTTGTATTTTACTGGCCTGATTGCATTAGTCTTTGCAGTTTGTCTGTAACAATTTTAGTATATTTAATTTACAAAAACGATTGTCAATCTAATGTCATTATCATGTTAAGAAGAGTAAAATTAAAACAATTTCGCTTAACAATTGATTTTTTTAAAATACAGTTGAAGCAATGCAAAAAAAAAAAAAAAAATGGCGAAATATTTAACAAAGCACTGAAGTTGGGCATTTTTTTTTGTGTTATTAAAACTCATCTTACAATTTTCGTTTAGAATTAACTTAGAAAAAAATACATAGGTTTAAAGCTGGTACAATAAAAAGCTAATTATTTAAAGAAAGAAAGGAAGCAAATTTATTTTTATGTAACGATATCTTTCGAAATTATTGAAATAAATGCGTTAATATATTTATTAACTGTTAAATAATTAGGTTAGAATTTAGATAACATATAAAAAAATTCTTTTTCAATGAATTTTTACTCCCCTGCAATTAACCACGCGTCAAATATAGTAGTTCTGTGTCAATCATCCTGTCATGTGGTGTTTTTTGAACGATTTTTATATTTCGAAATTTGCAAATATGCTTAAGTTTAGCTTATAAGTTTTAAAATATTGTGTTATTATAAAAAGTAGAAAAATTTTACAAAATATCTTTAAAAGAGTTAATCAGTGTATTCAATTAATACGCTAACAATACATCCTGAATGCAATGCAAGAGTTTAATTTACTTACTTGCGCTTCTTGATTGAATAAAAAAAGTGCAATTTATGGTGAAACGTAAGAAAATATTCAGGTATCCTAATATTATTTTAGGTAGCATGAGTTTACACACGATTGTAGTTATCATTTAATTTAACTTCAATTGGAATATCTTCTTTTGCATCTTGCTAATTGCAATTGAGAACTAGGTGAGAATCAGTAATTTTAAATGAATTCACACCAAATTTTATTTTTAGGCTGTATACGTTTTGTAGTTATCGTGCTCAATTATATTCAAGCCAACGATCTGGCATAAGAGTAGTGCGTCTTCACCGTGACCTGGGGTCCTGGGTTCGAGTCTCAGCTCGGGCATGGTTATAAATATGTTTTATCTGTGAGATGTGTGAATATGCTCCCCTGTAAAAAGGGACTGTGCAATCAAATGTGTTGTGTGTGTAGGTAAGTGGTACTCTTGGCCCTAGTTGGCGCTGCTTCAAAAACAAGAAACGTTCCTTTCGGTTTAAAATCTACTGCTGTATCAGCAAGCTTGTCCATGGCAAGTGCCATTAGAAACAACAGCAACAACATATAATCGAAGAACTGGATTGATGAACTTCTTAATTGATTTCGTTCACCATTTGGCAGAAAACTATTTCAATTCTGTTTTCTGTCTGTCGAATTTCATTCGTTTGGCTCAAAACATCTTTTTATATTCACTGATAGACACAGTTTCAAAAAATTGGTTTTGCAGATCAAAAGGGGAGGGGGATTGAAAAGAGGATACGTCAAAATCTTCGGTTCGAAAATTTTGGCTATTACAATACTTTTTCTTTGCATATTTCATATTCCCAGCGGGGTGGCACCTAGAAGTGTGGATGAGATGCTTTCGGTATGGTGGTTGCATCTCGCCACCCTGGAGGGTACACTATTAGGTGGGGGTAGACTCCTACCATCGATGATGAGGCGTACTTTCTACTGGAAGGGTTGTACCGTGGCTGGTGATATCCATTAGGACTCAACCACAGTTCTCTCCAGTGCCGCTGTTGCGGCGGTCTGTTCATTCAGACCTCGTGGTTTAAATTGGTGTGCCTTCGGGTAAGTTGGAGCTTCTGCTAAGACTTGCGTATTTCATAATCGTAAAATTGATAAAGGGGAATACAGTAGAAAACAAAAACATATCTTTATTATTATTGACTAAATATTTTTCAATTCTTTAGTCCATAGTTTCTCACCAATCATGATGCCAGAATTACGGACAAGTTTAAATTTCTGTAAGATTTTAAATATTGTTCCCATCCAGTTAATAGGTTACTTCCAAATCCATACTATTTGATAAAACGAGGAATCTTACCACAGCTTATTGAAATAATAATTATTTTTGTCAAACACAAGTCAGTATAAATATTTCCTTATATCCTTTTCTTTAAAATAAAATGTGAAATCGGAATTGGTAAATTTAAAACGAATGCAATAAACAAATCTATATATACTTAATATATTTGATGCATTCTTCCTTGAAGCAATGCAATAGAGATATATCTTCTTAAAAATTCGAAAATTTATCTAATCTGTTAAGATATTTTGCATGCGATATCTGTCATTTCCTTTTTGTGTTATCTTAAGGCCACACCTCCGTCTTTCGAACTCATGTGACTCCGTTCCGGTTTGGAATAGCAGTGGGTGACTTTCAATGCATTCATTTGCTAATTAGTTTTCGAACATTAAAGAGACTATTTTCGTAATGTTTTATTTCCTACATTTGAGATCAACCATTTGTATGAAATGAAAAATAAGAATGATAGTATGAGGGAAAAAATAATTGTAGATGCCGAAATGAAAGAAGATATAAAGAAAGACTCACAATGTTAATAATAATAAAGAAACATTTTATTAAAACAAAAATAATGCACCGGGTGATTCGAAAGTTCGTTTACATTTAAAAATTCAATAATTCTCAGAAGAATGTAGGTAGAGAGGTAAAAATGGACTCACGTGCTTGAAATGGTATGGGATTTTATATAACAAAATGAAAGAGTGCAAAAATGTGTGAAGATTACTATTATTTGTTTAACGAACTGTGGATAGACGAAACCCATTTCACACTCCGAGGGTTTGTTAACTCCCACAACTGATTTCTGATATCGTAAATCCTGAAGCTGTCATGCAAAACACTACTGCATGACGGTGATCATGAGGCAACCTAAAGTAGTAAATAATCTGCAATCGTCCGATTTCATTTGGGGTGTTAAAAGACAACATCCGGCGACAGTATTTCACTACAGCTACAAATATGTTTGGTAGTGCCGTTCACATTTTTATTCCTTGACTGGTGATATTGTTGGCGCATGACAGTCAACATGCTAAACATTTGTTATAAAAAAATAGTCGTAGCTGAAAATCAATTGTTATTTCATTTATTGCTTTTGCAAACATAAAAAATTCATTGGCTTTTTTTTCGCCAGTTTCGGTAAAATTCTATGTCATTTAAACCTGTGTATCAATTTCTATCTGTCTACCTACTTTCCGTCGTAATTTATTTCATTTTTAAAAGTTAATGGATTTTTGAATCATTCGGCTCAAAATAAAAATAGTGTTACGTTTTTAACATAGCGGTTTCGGATTGAATGGACTTTATTTGAGGACTGCACAAACAAATTTATTTACAGCTATTTACAGGATGACTTGATAAAGTAAAACTTCTGATAAACACAATACAGCAGTCAACAGTCACTTAAAGCGTAAATGCAAGCCTTACGCTCAATAAACACAGACTGAAAAACAGCTCAATTATACGACGTTAACTGCAAACGTAAACACACCTCACTAATAACAAGCGAGAAAAGTAATCCCTTAGTCCAGCGAGACGCTTCTCTTCCGAGAGGAGAAAAACTGCAGATTGTGGCAACCAGTCCCTTATATAGCCGGGCGAGCGAGACGCCAAGCAACGTGACGCACCGGGAACTGTCTGGGGGTTACCAGAATATTTCCCTCGCCAAGTCAACTCAGCTGGCGCGAAGCTCCTTGTGAAGCATTGCCAACGTTTCCTCCTTCGGCGAGCGTTCGCCCGCTTTTAACAATACGAAATGCAAAAGTAATATTATACGAAAGAAATTTTTTATTAATACAAAAATAAACTGTGTCTTGTAAAATTAAGAAATGTGTGTAATTAGCTCTCGATTAATTTGGATATGATTATTTAAAATTCTTAAATCATTGGAAGTCTTTGTTTAATGCTGGCCGGAAAAGATCTAAAAATAGATTAAAACTGATACTGAAAATCTTCTGAAACACTAAAATGGTACACAATTAGAAGTGGCCAGGAATTTTTTTTAAAGGGGGGGACTCAAAAGGGAAGCACTTTTAAAGTTGACATGAAAAATTTGAAAATTCCCTTATAAAACACAGTTAAAATTCATTTAAAAATGCAATTTCTTTTTTGGAAAAGAATGGGATTATAATGAATACGTAAAAAGTCTGATATTCTTATGACGGGCTCATTATTAAAACTAATACAGAAAATTTCAAAAGTCTGTGAAAGAGAGAAGGGTATAGTTGAAAATGATGTATAAAGTTCTAAATATCAATAAAAAGGAGCGTGGTAGGATTAATTGTGGCGTGGGAGATTCTAAAATCATTCTAAGGGGCTAGGATTAATATAGGTGTGAGAAATCGGTACTTACGTATTATACAGTCTTCGCCAACCATTGTCAACGGTTCAGTAACTTTTTGGCGATGGATTTAAATTTGTCGATAAAGATCAACGGATTACACCATTGCCGGATTGCCATTATTGGCGGTTTAGCAACTCTGTGGCGATGACTTCGAATTTTACGATAAAGTTGGACGGTATAATACGTAAGTACGGAGAAATCATTGAGTATGGGTGATAACAATCTGATCAATCATAAAAGAAGAAGTATTCAGACTTAATATGATGGACATTGAAATGGAAAATTGTGAAATTTAATTGAAAATGGAGCATGATTGAAAGTTAGTGGAAAATTCTAAATATCGATGAAATATCGACATTTACAAATGATTTGGAAAATTCTAAAAATCATTGAAAAAGGCCATATTAATAATGATGTGGAAGGCTATAAATATCATTAAAAAGGGTTGCGAGTAATAGTAATAAGGGGAAATTCTAAAAATCAAATGAAGATGATTATTGAAGTTTTCATTAACACAACTATAGACAATTTTTAAAACAAAAAGCATTGGAGAAAGGCGTAGTTAAAAGCAAACTGAAAAAAATTATTAACATAATTCAAGAGAAATATGTTTAAATGCTACAGAAATTGGATTTCTTGTAATAAAGTTGGGAACCTCTTAAGACAAAAACAAATCGACTAAAGAGAATTATTTATCAAATTTAGAAAATCTTCCGGCATTTTTATCTGATATCGTTATCAAAAGACCGAAAGAGCCTCTCTGTCGGGAAGCCGCTAAGTACTTACAACTATTATGTGATAAAGTTATCAAACATTTTACGACAGTAAAACACGCATGACTTTATTTATTTCTGCAGAAGTTTTGCTTCTGCAGATACTCCTGATGTAGTAATTTTGATGTAGAAGGATTCTATATTTTTTATTTTGTCGCCAATAAAATCTCTAATTTGAGTTGGAAAGAATATTTTAGTAAATTTTTACATAGAATGCAACCCTTGGAGAAATTTTATGATAATTTCTTGCATTTTCGTTTCTCTTTTTAAATAAAGCTATATTTAATTGCAGTTTTTTTTTATTTAATTTATTCGAATTTTCCCATTCAAAATATTTTCTCAACTAATAAATAAAATTATTATCTTTTGATTAATTTTTAATTGCTCTGATATTGAATTAAGTGACTGAAAATATCTGTAATTGTTTAGTTTTGCTATAGGTCACTCTGTGCATATTTTAGAATTAATGGTGGGCATGAGAACTTATTTTTATAATAATGATTTTGAATTTCCGAAAAATAAATGTGTTTTTTTTATTAAATAAAATTTGTCCCCAGTCAAGTAACTAAGTAACTTATTCGGTATATTAATGCATTGTGAGCAATTTAAATATGCTTAAATCAATTCTAATACCATTATATTTATAAATTAACACTGGCAAGATTTCTCTTCCAATAACATTCTCACATATTGTTCATTCTCGATTTTAAAACCATCAACACTTTTGCGCATGCGTCAAGAAGAATTTATTTCGTCTAAGAAACAGAGGAAAGGAAGTTGAAACGAGAAGTTTTTTATTTAGTAATAGAGCGAACTCCGACTATTCATGGAAGAGGATGCATAATAGGCGCTCTTCTTTCTGTCCACCATCCCTTAACGAAGTATAATCAGAGAAAAGTGCAGAGAAAGTGAAAAATTATGAGCCTTTGGCATGCTATTGAATAAAACGAATGATAAAATTTATATTAGCAGGTCCCCACACAATTGCGTTTTGTGCCTCGTGTTCTTGTTTGGAAAAAACTTAGCATTCAATTCATATTTTTTTTATCTACTAATTGACTCCACATTTTGTCTTGGTATCAAATTTAGTAACAAGATCAAATAATAAATTTTATTTATATGTATATTTACATTTTTTTAAGTATCATTTTAAATGCTTGTCAACTTACAGACTGATAGTCAACCCAATTATGGATTTTAACCAAAATTTGATACAAAACTGACACTTTTAAAGTAGGATCAAGGGGGTTGGTGAAAGAGGTGGAAAAAAGAACTAGGGAATGAGTTTTGATTTAACGATTATACATCTTTAAGTTGTTCTTTAATTAAAACATTAAAAGTCAATAGCCATTCTCCTCCAGTAATGACCTTCAGCTTTTCAGCAGAGCTTATAGATTATTAAGCTTTCGCTAAATAGGTAGACATAGTTTATATATCAGTAAGCATTCCCTAAGATGGTAAACAGTGCTTATATTTTTGTAAGTTTTCGCTAATGCTCACTCTGAAGGCACTACTTTGGAGTCAATTCTGACTCCAAACAACAAAATTCTTTATTACTCTTTTTTTCTTATAATTAAATGAATAAATTTTAAGCATTTTTATCCTGGATATCAATTAATCCTGGACAGGTCAATTTATTCTTTGAACGCTTCTATCCTTATTAAATTAATAAATTTCAAACATTTTTACTTAATGTGTTACATATTTTTATGTAAAAATAAATATTCATTCATCTAATAATATTTTAATTGAAACTATTATTTATTTATTATTTTAAAGTTATTTTTAAATATTATATTTAAACAGGAAATAATTATAAATATAACTATAATTAGGATAAATATAATCGACAGTTATTCATATAAAAATCAGTACATTCCGGCGTAAATGTAAACTTTAGCATTTTGAACTCGAATTGTATCATTCTTGAAACCTATTACTTTACTTTATGCAATAATTCTACTTCATTTTTAATATCTTCAAAACTTTTCATAAACATTTATCTATTTTACTGCTCAAATAGTCATAATATACTTCTCAATTTTATACATGCATTTTTAATATTAAAAAAATTTATAAGCCTTTATCTATTGTAATGCTTAACTAATCATAATATATTTCTCAGTGTTATATATGGCCCAATTCATTATTCTATTGAAACTCAGTAAATTTTATTGATTGTTCTATTGAAACTTATAATTTTTTTTTATTATTCTATTAATTCATTGAAATTTAGCTTTTTTATATTATTTTTGTTTTTGTTTCACGCATGCATCACGTCTGAAATTTTTTTATTCCTAGTCAATGTTTTTTATTATCCTAGTCCGAAATTTTTATTTTGAACTATTTTTTTTCTTCAAATCCTTGTTTATTTTTATTTATTTATCTTAAATTTGAAAATAACTAACGAATAGGAATCCTGTGGTACAAGTTTGTTGGGAACCAAATGGTTAACTAACATTGTTTTCAAAAGGGCAACGCCCTTCCTGTACGCCGGAATTCAAGCTTGATGTGATTGCGACTCTGCTAAATAAAATGTACGAAAACTAGAAGAAACAAGATTGTAAAAGTCAACACATGTTATTTGAACGGCTGTTGAGAATAAACATTCACCGTGATGTTATCGCACAGTGAGTCAAAGTACGATCCCACACTATTGTGGGTTCACCTTATTGTTTGTTTTCACAGTATTGTAGCTTTGCTTCAAATGTGACACACTATGCATTTATATTGAGATTTGTAATGAATTCTTATTTTAATTAAATTGACTTTATTTTAGTTGAATTTATTTTTATTAAATTGATTTCATTTTGACTTTTTTTTATTAATTGACTTCATTTTGAATTAATTTAATTAAATTGACTTCATTTTGACATATTTTAATTAAATTGACTTCATTTTGACTTATTTTTAATTAAATTGACATCTTTAATCGATTTTTCAAACCCCAAATAAACAATTAGTTACGTTATCTAGAAGAAAAAGGAAGTGGCATTGGATAAAATCCTTAAAATAAATAATGAAAGTCTTAAGAAATGTAATAATTAATTACAAATTTTTAAAAAATTTTTTTTACAGAAGCATGAAAAAAATATTTTACAATTACTTCTACCATTTTTTCTGCTATTAATCTAATACGTTTTTTATTAAAATAATCCAATTATATAAAATTAAATATAGTTCATCATTTTAATGGGGATTATTTAATAATTATAAAGGTGTATAAGTTATTTCATACAAACGCATTTTCTATCCATTGTTATTTGTTTTAAACAAGGATAAGGCGAAATGTTTAATCGCATTATATTTATAGAATATTGCAAAAAAAACCTTTCACTTCATTTTTACTTAAATTACCGATTTAACTTTAAAAAAACTTAACATCTGACAAACCGATTGAACTACTAAAAACTAAATTGATAAAACTACTTTATTCAAAATATGATTAATCGTTTTCCAGAAATATGAACTATTTGCTAATAATTAAAATCTGGAACAATCCAAGGATTTAATTCCTACCCAAGGTCAATAGTAAAATTTGGAATTACAGCAATTCAATGAAGACGATTATTTATTTTAGTTTTAGCAAGATGTATTTTTTACTTCTATTTAAACTATTTGATTTTTAAAATTTTGTCTTATTTTGAATGCCTATTTGTTTCTTCTGCTGTATTTTCAGGTTGTTTCATAATATTTCTGTTATAAGTAATCTATTAAATATTAATAACTATTTAAATTGGATAAGTGCCTTAATTTAATTCTTTGCATCTCGTTATCTTCCATGGCGTATTTAGACACTTTACAGCAGTAAGTAATATATACTAGGAGAAGATTGTTTTAATATACTTGAAAATTTATTTTCACATTTCAGTATATTTTAAGTTTAGCAACCAAATAATGATTTCATATAGGTTAATGTATTGTCTTTAATCATAGTAACTTTTTAAAAATGTAAATGATTCTTTATTTGTCAGGTGACAAATAAATTGTTTTTTACAACTTCAAATTCATGATTCCAACAAACTATCTAACATTAAACCCATCCTATTTTAGTTATCTAACATTTAATCCGCTCTTTGTGTGCATGAACTTTTCTAATGGAGACCGATCTCAGGGCATTATGGTGTTATTAAAAACGTATATATCCAGTTACCTATCTTCCTAATTTCGTGATGTTGTAGTTTGACTATTTTATTTGTCTTGCCAGCTATATAAACAATTAACAGAATTTCTTTTCTGTCTAGATTTCAGCAGAGGAAAAAAAATCATGTAATTAAATATCTGTTGAAACAACTAAAATAATTTGAATTTCGGATCTATTGAAAAGGTTATATTGTACAGAGTTTGAAGGAGATAATCTGTTTTTTGAAAATCAAGGACACACACAAACACACACACAACCAAATGAAAAGGCCAAAAATGGGCTCTACTATTAAATTCTTATATTTAAAAAGACAATTTTGAATTAGAACCCCTGGAAAACTCATTTTTCAGGAATAATATTCTCGTGAGTTCTTTTTTTTTTGTGCCAAAATTCAACTAATTTTGTATTAATTTTAATTCTAATTTAAAAAAGATTAAAATTGCTACGAGATGCACATTCCCCCCCCCAAGCTATATATTTACGAAATCTGGCATCTCTAGATCTGTAGAATGCCAACACATACACGCACACACATATCTTCATTATTTATATAAATTTAAATAATGTATTATGTGCCATATATGCTTTAAAATGATTATATTGCACAGGCATAGGGCCTGAATAAGGGTGGGGCATACGGGGCAGTTGCCCCGGGGCCCCATATTTTTGGGGGTCCCCAAATCGAATAGAAATTTTATTTTACGTTTCCACCTTTAAAGAATCTTTTTCATTACTAATGTAATGAAACAAAGGAGGCCTCCAAAGTTTTTGCCCCGAGCCCGTGCTAGGCTAAGTTGGGTACCGCACAGACGCTTATTGTTGTACGTATAATTATAACCTAAGTGAAGGTAATGAAACAGATGGGAACGGTATCATTTATATTTGATAAAATTTTAATATTTTCGTAATATTTTGCCACTTATAATTTCTGTGCTTAACATATTTATATATTTTGCAATTAAACAATGTTTTTAATAGACTTGCAACTCATTGGCCATCAGCTGCTGCATTGTTGGAAATCTGCAGCTGTTTTTCACTGCTTGTTTATTTCCATCACCAGCTGTAAAGCTGCCTGAAACTTTTAGGTTGAGAGGGGATCGCAAGCAGTTTAATAAAAAAAAAATCTTTAATGTTTCAGTTTCTAAATAAATAAGTTTTATGAGAATACAAATTTTAAGAATGATAAATTATTATAATAATATTAATACTCTTTAGGTATAATCGGTCAATTTCGTTTGTGTTTCATTGCATGTATTAGAATATTTATTAACTGATCAGCTGCTTGCATTATATTTTGTGGCAACATGGATCTCGCAGAGTTTAGATTTAGAATAGATAAAAGTAAACAAACACATATCCTCAAAGATATATTCAAATAAAAATAAAAGATTAAAATGAAATCTGCTATGCATATTTCAATGTATCATATCAGAATATCATTTCTTGAGCGGCCAAGCACCACGTGCTCGTGCAAGTTAAATTGTATTTTTATTCATTTTAATTGTTTCATTGAATGAGTCACTTAGTATTGCAAACGATGCCAAGAATTTTTTGTCTCGCATTGATTGTTTAATAAAATATCGCATTTCCTATTTATTTCATGTCATTTAATCGCGTGCTCAAAATGACTATTTTCTAGGTTTTATTTGCGGTAGTCATCAACTTATTTTTTTAATCGGAGCTTCTGTAAATGCAATGGCAACGCGTTATTAAAAGCTGATTTTTTTGAGATGCTCGTTCAGATAGTAAAATTTTTATTTTTCACCTAAGGATTTTTTTTTTTGAGGCCAAAAGCATCACCCCAAAAATAACATCAGACTCTGACATGATAAAAATAATAACCTAAAATAAATGATTAAAATTTGAATTATAGATTTTGAAGCCCTATAAAGTATCCTACCTAGAATCGCATAATATTTAACTCGCCATTGTTTTTTTCCATTCCCTTGATTACTTGAATTAAGGGATTTTCTTGAATATAAACATAATTTTGAATTTAAATAACAACATTACTTAATGATGAAACTTCAAATCTAAATCTTCCTGATACGAAAACTCAAAGGTAAAGTGGGTGATCGTCGGTATTTAATTATCTCTTCCTCTACTGAATCGAGAATCAGCTATGATAAGAAAAAAAACTGTAGTAAAAAAAACTCCTAGTCGGAAAGAACAAATATTAGCTTACAAACCAGTTTGCTTCTTCGTCAAATTTCTGTTATATAAGCCCCAGAGCCGCGGAAGGGAACAAAAACAAGTGTCGCATAAATCATTGTTATTCTCTTCACAGCGTCATTTGAATACGGAACACTTAACCTTTTTGTTGCGGCACTTTTCCCTAACTGCATTCGAAGCGAGCCAGCGGTTATGAGAAAGCGCTGGTTTATTTTCATAATCGGGCTGACATGAAGGAAACGGCTGACGAAGGGGATGTCATCAATATCGCTGATTCTTGCAGTATCGGGAGCGGAGCTTCTAGTGTAAATGATCTGACGGAATATAATAAGAAGTACTCTCATGTTTGTATATTGACTTATTGGAATAAAGATAGAGTAGTTTGTGGCGTCGATGTAAGTAATGCTTTTCAGTTTTAATTTTTTGAGTTATGTAATTTGAAAAACTTAAAAATAGTAATCATTGGTTATATATTTTTTATTATTTAAGATACTGAAACTTCCAGCGGGTTTTAAATTTTATTTGTAAAATTTAATATTTTTAATTGATTGTGTTTATTTATGATGAAAGAGATTTTTAGATTGTTAATGCATCTAAACATTTCGGTACTTTCTCAGCGACTTTATCAGTTAAATTAGAAATTAAAATTTCTGATATTTAATGGTTGAAAGAGACTTACATTAATTAAAATCGTAAAACAACAAAATTTGAATTTGAATTATATGAAGAAAAAAAAACGGTCGTAAAGTTTCCATTGTCTTTCAAAATTATGAAGCAATCATATTAAAATTCAAAAAAAAAATATCTATCACTTAATTGTTTTAATTGATTTAAATTAATGCATTGATTATTGTTGCGAATTGATAAAACTTAAAATTATCTTAAGAACTTTTTAGAATATTTAATTTCCTTAAATTTTCCATTTTAGACGTTTATAAAATATAAGTCAAAACCTCCGTCATTTAATTATTTTCGCGTCATTTAAATGTACGCATTGATTAATGTTGTTAAATAATGAAACTAAAACTGATATACAAGAAATTCAGAGCCTTAAAAGTTTCTTCATGTCTGTAAATTTTTTTAGTTACATTAGGATTATAAATTTGCCATTTAAATGACAGATTTTATGCATTGTTATTTATAGTATAACATAAACTTTAAAAAAATTAAGTATTTTCAGGTATTTAATAATTTATCAAAAATATATTAAAAATTTTCATACAGTTCTCATATTATAATTTTTTAATTGCTGATGTGTTGATAAAAAGTATGAGCATTTAAAACAAAAAGCGCATATTCTAATATAACAAAAGTTTTAAATCGTAAAAAAAAATTAAGGAAAGAATTGTTTCCCTAGCTTTGTAAAAGCAATATTGTGACAATTATTTATGTTAACGGATTATCTAGAAGTTGCATTAATATTTTTAAAATCTTCGGAAATAATTAAACCAAAAGAAAATTGGGAGAAGTACATAAGTATATAAGTATGGCACAATTTTTTTAAAGATTATTTTTTAAATGTAGAAAAAGAAGTTTCAAGTTACTTTAAATCATTTCCTCATTTATTGCATTCATTTCATTGCATGAAGCAATAAATGATAGCAAATAGATAACAAAAAATAAACTCGTAATAAATTTTAGATTCAAAATTCTTTCTCTGTTTTATAAATCTTTTTTTTTTTTAATTTTAATGTGGCCACTTTCACTTTTTAATATCAATCTTTAAACTTTGCATGCTTGCCTTTACATAACAACATATAAATTAATGTTAAAAAATTAAATAGCATCATGCAATGAATTTTAATCTAAAAAAACATATTTCATCTTTTCAACTTCTTCAATTTAATTTAATTTGCTTACTTGGATTTTATGGATTTTTTAATTTGCTTACTTGGATTTTATGTTGAAAGAATGTAAATGTAGAAAACAAATTCGTTGTTTTATATAGCATAATAAAATTAAATATGGGAATTTAAACTTACTTACGAAACATCAATGAATATTTATTGAAAAGGAAAGATATTTTATCGCCAGCAACGCATTCAAATTTAATTTCAATTGCTTGCATAATATTTTCATCTTTAATTTTTCAGCCTGCATAAAATTATGTGTAATAAATTTGACGTATATCAATATATATATA
>JAOUZG010015602.1:11513596-11556189 GCA_026289955.1 Argiope argentata | reverse complement strand
CAAATTTAATTAAGAAAACAGATATATTTCAGTCTTTGTTTTTTAGAAACTTTTGTTAATAAATTTCTATACAATAAATTTTGTTTATAATGAAGTTTTTAAGTAAAACAAAGAAACTTATTTAAACAGAATCTTTACTATACATTCAAATGAGCTTATGCTCATTTTATTTTAATTCAAAAAATCCAATTATAATTTATTTTGCATATTTTCAGGAATAATTCTAATATTTCCATTAAAATTAGAAAAAAAAACATTACAACTAACATGAAATATAAATGAATGTGATGTGCAGAGACTAGATACTATAGTATTTACAAAAAAAAAAGAAGATAATTTAATAAAATGTAATTTAATTGTTTGATTTATTAAAATTATTATGTCATATGAAAGAAAATTTAACAAAAAAATAACACAAATAATTAATTTTAAAAACGCAAGTTTAAGAATAGTAATCTTTTTGTGATAATATAACATATATTCAATATTTCTAAATAATACTGGAATGTACAGAAGTCATAAGTGAGAAGACAAATACAGGAATATTCTATTAAGCACAGCATATACAATATCAAAATGCATTTGCGATAATTTCACTAGAAAGTTCTTTTTAATGAGATTTATAAAATTAGCAACAACATTAACCATTTGTAATAATGTACATTACAATGCATCATTCAAGTTAGTGACTTTTCTTAACTAAATAAGAAAGATTAGCAGTTAAATTATTATTTTTGCCTATAAAATGAAATAAGAATTTAAAAGAAATAAAGATAACTGAAAGAGCGAAACTCATAAATAAAGCATTTTTTTTTTGTATTAAATACATAGCGTTTTTTCAACCAAAATTTATATTCATATAAGACAATGTTAATATTTATATCAATATAAATATAATAATAATATCTGATTTTCTTACAAATTTATTAAATAAACATTATATTAACACTAAATTTTTTTAAGTATAAAAAATGTATAACAATTTGGGAAAAGTATTTAGATGATAAATAAATCTAAATAATTTCAGAAAGTCTTGAATGATTATAAAAAATTCACAAATAAACTATTAACCCTTAAATGTATAGAGATGTAGATCTGCATTGCATGTTTTAAATGTCATATTTCTTTATAAAGCAACCTTTGCATAGTGTCTTTTAAATTTTAATTTAACCAAAATTAATTTATTTTCTATGGAATAGTTATTTATTATAATGTTAAAATGCATCAATATGTTTTTTAAAAAAATTATATGTTTTTTTTCTATGAACTTTTTCCATTAACTACACCCATTTTGAGGTCGACTTTGTACAAATAAAAATTAATGCATTAAGGGTTAATGCAGTTACATTATTTGGAAATTTACAGATGTAAACATTTAAGGCTCCACAAAATATAAAGCAATATAAAACCATTTGTAAACTTAATAAAAAGTAACAATAATGGACTTGTATTCTGCAATTATAATAAAAATTTTATACAAGTTTCATCAGTTAATGTACAATGAAATTCATATAAGGCTCATAATATAAAAAAGTAATAAGAATTTACATTCCTTTCATTATAGAAACTTAAACATTCTTAATATAGTAATGAGAAGAGTACTTAATTAATTAGCACAGAGATACAATACAAATTAGCCACCGGTTTGAATTATAAAAATGTATAAATAAAAAATTAAAATAATTTTTTAAAAATATAAATTAGCCACCAGTTTGAATTATAAAAACATATATAAAAAATTAAAATAAAATTTTATTCTTATGAATAGAAAAGTAACCAATTTCTATTGTAAAATTAAAATTCTAAGCTAACTGCAAATTACTAAATATAACACTATAACAACACAGAGTTAGTAAAAACAATATTGTGATGCAAATACAAGACGAATGGCAGAATTCTGATAGTTGTCAACAAGCGAAGCTGTCAAACCATCAATGAATGATAATATAAAAAGTAACTTTCTCACATCTAGATTGATGAATGATGAGCTGTAGGAGTTTTGCTGATTGCATGCTGAAATATATAAATAAAACGACATCAATTCAAATTATAAAAAAGTAATTAAATTGAAAAAGAGATGCTTTAAAAAAAAGGCATTGAAACATTTCATTGCCTTTTAATGAGATAGTAAAAGGCATGAATATATGTGTGACAGCCTAAATGGTGGTATTATATAAGTATTATCAATAACAATAATTCTGATTTAAGTATTTCTCAATTTTTACTACGAATAACAACAAGTATTTAAGCTATTCTGAAAAAAGCATTTAAATTTTTTTTAAACATTAAAAGAACTTTAGACATCTACTACAACAACAAAAACTTAAATAATTATTATCAATCATTAAAATATAAATCTATATTTAAATTTCATTTCTGCTGAATATATCACTGAATAAATAAAATGTAATTCATAGTATCCACATAATATGAAGAAAAAAAACGAGGAATTCATATTCTAAATATGTTTCCAGCATAAACTTCAACTTCTAATTTCGAAAATTGCAATATTATGATTCAAGCTTGGTTTTCTATCTTCATTTTTTAATTTATTTCTAAATATATACACAAGATATAATGTTCCTTCCACACAATAAAAAAAAAGATTTAATATCGCAAATAGTCATTACATGTAAATACAGTAACTAAAACTCTGAAAAATATTGCAAAATATTGTTACCACAAGATTTTTTTCTCAAAAATTATGAAAGTTTTAAAAAGTAGTATTGAAAAGCTTAGTTTCTGAATTTTAAAATGATGTAAAAATAAATATTATACCATATAAAGCTCCATGGTTATTGGAAAAATCTGTGAAAGTATAGTTAATTTTTAATTAATAATCGACTTGCATTGAATATTTTTATTTTTGAGTGCCTACAACCCAAGAATTATCAATTTTTAATTCAATGATATTCTAAAATACTTTCAACGATTTTGTCTTCACGGATGTCGTAATTTACAGAAAATTTATCAACTTGTAACTATTAGCATATTAAAATATAGAAAGATATACAGGTACTTTATTATTAATTTTATAAAATTAATATTTATAATCTTATAATAGTTTTAATTCGGACGTTTATGAACGTTATGGATAAAGAGGATCCAATCTCAAGGGGGAAAAATTATGATCATATATTTAAAAAGAGAATCCAACTGAAGGGAAAAAAATTTTTTACTCATATATCTGCATCTACAGTAAATTATAAATATTTTTTTTAATTTCTTAAGCTCTCTATCAATGTGCTGGATATTTTCTATAACATCTTTTGGCAGTTAGTTTCGAGATATTATTAGCAGGATAATAGGCCATCTAAACAGGCGCAATTTCAAGAAGGATAATAAGTCATACCAGACTTTCCGACCCACCCGAAGGCACACGGATTTAAACTAAATGACTGGAATACCGACAAGCAACACTGGCGGGAACTGTAATTGAGTACTAAGGGCCATCACCAGCCACGGTCTAACCCTTCCTGTAGAAAGTACGTTCCGTCATCGGCATGAGGAGCCACCTCGAATATTACAGCACCTTCCAGGATGGCGAGATCCAACCACCATGCCGCAAGAATCTCCTGCTCATTATGAGGTTCCCGACGGGGTCAAGGATAATGATAAAGTAATAATTTACTAATGCTCAATTTGATTACTGAATTTTTTAGCGTAAATATAGTTGATAAGAGTGGCAAAAAATCTTCTTAAGCATCAAATAATTTCTAAATTGATATAAAGTTGCAAAAAAGAAAAAAAAATTGATAACGTTACCTTTTTATTGCAAAAATATATTTATTAAAACTTCCTTTCCAATCATTATCAATAAATAAATTTTTTCGATATCAATAAATAAAAATAATTTTTTATAATTATCTATATTATCATAATAAAATATATATAATAATTTTATTATTATTTTTATTTATCAATAAATAAAAATAATAGAATATCAGGATAATACATGTCAAATATTGAATCTAGGCATTAAAAAAAGGGACGTTGAATTTAATCAAATCAATCAACTTACGCACATAAAAACGAAAATCATAATTCGTTGTCCCGAATGAATCTGTTTCCTTCTGACTGAGTTCCAGTGTAACGTTGCCTTAGTTTTCCAAAAGAGCCTGCCATGAATAAAAATAGTAATACGTTCATTTGTGAAAAGGTACAAATATATTCATGATACAAATAAAGTAGCATCTGTAACTAAGAAAAAGAACCGTTAAACCAATCAATGAATAAAGTAACAATCAAAGTATTTGGCTCCAAAAATAAATTTTAAATCCTGAAATACTGTAAATTTCCAATTATTTACGGAACGAACTGGTTCGAATAACGGGTACAAACCGCAAAACGAGAAAAAGAACCAACATCAAAAAGATTTTTTACAAATTAACGATAGGAAAAAGTATACACACAGAATAATGATATAATAAATAGATTTCTGTAAGTAGTTGGCATATTTTTTTAATACAACAATTTATCGTTGGTTTTGTTTCTTGATGTTAATTTACTGTCTTTTTCTTCGGGATTGGAATTTTCAATAATATCTCGGGAATAACAATCGCCGCTAACCATCAATCCGAGTTTAATATATGTAGGATATCCCATAGAGCTATTTTATTTAACTATCATCTGCCTTCATTTTGTTTTATCAACACCTGATGGTAGACTAAGTCAAAGCGAGAATTGTAAAAGGTTAGGTCATTTCCCAGAGGACGATACTTCTAATTAGGACAATATTCCAGAACAACGCCATCTATCGAGCTTTTGAAAAACTGTTCCAATTAATATTGAACCAGGGGCCCCACTAACATCCGTAAAAGAAAGACGTCTATCTCCAGTCGTTAGCGGTTCCCGCTCTCAAAGCTATGCAGCTACACGGTAATATGTTTTCAGACATAATGTTTTCCTACTTCTAACGTCCTCCTAGAGAAAATAATTTAACTTTCTGTTTATTTAATATCTCCATGTTTTAATTCTTTTTTAATATTTCCCTGTAAATAAATTTTATTTAAAAACTCTAAATAAATTCTTTTATTTTTTTTAAAGAAGTCTCTTCGTCCTTCGTTTCCATTATTTTAATCTTGGTTTAGAAACTAACCCGTAAATATTTTTAAAAATTCTAAACATCATGCCACTAAAACCCCGCTATCTGAAGGGTCTAACTTTTTTAGAAGATTTGGTTAGACTCCCACATATATTATCAGAAATAGGTAATAAAGTGTCATCAAATACAATAAATTCCGATTCTGTTCCAATTCCGACTTGCATGACTAGGTCAAAAGGGTTTTGCACCACATAGGCAGCATTTGGATTGCAATTTTTTCAAAGGCTTTCAGAATAGGCAGGAAATATTTGTGTTTTATTTAAAAGAGAGAGAAAGAAAAATTCTAGAATTTAGATATTTTAATCATGATGTCTACCGAATTCAGAGAACAACTCATTGCTAAAAACGCATTAGTCTATCAGTCTCATTTGTTAAATCCTATCAAGAGAGTTTAATCCATAATTTTCTTTCTCCCATCCATTTTCACCTGAAATCAAAACTTTTAACCTATTAGGTACATTCTTTGAAAAAAGATGAATAATGTAAATCGGGATGATTTGCTTTGTAGAGAAGGTATCAGATGTGTAATTAATATTAATGTAAATAATAATGTTATCGAAATTCAGTATTATTCAGTAAACTGGATCCTTTTCAAGCATACGAAACCTGTAAGTTAGCCTGACAACCAAGAGAACAAACATGATAAATGGTCTTGATTGACAAAAATTCAATATATCATATCGGTATTGGATAGAAGAGTAATGCCAGCGTGAAAAATGTCGATAAACTTCTCGACTGTTATCATTATCAAAAATACAATACGACACCACCTAAGGAATATTTTAAATATTAGCATCATAATTAGTGATACAATTACTTTACGGTAACCTTTTGCAAGTAGAATAATAAAAGATCCCATTGAAATTTCTTATAAGAGACGTGGAAATCAGCGAAAAATATATGTTATATGACTTCAAAAAATAGTTTAGTTTAGTTACGTCGCGATGTAAAGCAACTCTAGGGCTTTTGGGGGATGGTCTTCGTAAATTTGATCCACGGTCAGATGACGAGGACGACGTCTGAGTTGGCAACTTCCCACACCACACCAGAGGGAAGACGTTTGGCCCTGACAGTCTTAATGTGCAACAGACCCCCTTAAACGACAGTTCTTCGGTGGAAAGCCCAATGCCACATGAGCAGAGATTTTACCACCAGGCCGCAGATCCCAAACAAACTATGATGCGTAAAGAAGCACAGTCTTAATCAATGTAAACCCGTTACTATTTATAGGATATGTCGACAAAGTTTAAGCTTAATTTTACAACATTAATTATTACACATTATTAGATTAAATCTGTTAGATATTTATATCAATAAATTGATTTTTTTAAGATTAAAAACCTGTTTCTAAGGGTAAAGAATATAAATATGCATGTATTAATGATCATTTCTGTTATTAAATATTTTTAAAACATCATTTAAATATTTTTAAAATATGTACACACTTGAATACTTTTAAAGAAATTAATCTATACAATTCTGTTTCTAAAGCTAAAGAAATGCATGTATTGATGATCATTTCTGTTATTAAATATTTTTAAACACCATTTAAATATTTTTAAAACATCATTTAAATATTTCGAAATATTTATACAAGATTTAAATACATATGTTTAAAGAAAGTAGTCTATAGATTCAATTCAAAATTGTTCATCATGACCAATTACGACAGAAGCGTCGGCAGAAATTTGCCGACGGGGAGACAAGACAAACCCGACATGGGGGGCAAGCAAAATATCTCTCATTTGGCTTCAAAAATAACTCAAAATAGTTCATTTTACATTTAATTAAAGAAAATCAAGTGTTATTTAGATTATTTTTTTATTCAGATACTGGCCATTGCTTTCATTGTTCATTATACAACTGTAAAAAAAAATGTTGTTATGTGATATGATTTCGATATCTCATTCACTTGTCGGATATATTGCCAAAATAAATGCAAATTATAAGTTAAATGAACGACATTTGAATCAGATGTCTGAAAATCTGCTGAACATATGTCTTCGACATCCACTATTTTCAATTTTTAGGTGTATCAAAAATTGTCTATGAGAATACGGCATATTATTAATCTACCACCCTATCGAATATTTTGCCACATATAATTGCCAAGTAATGGTTAAACAATTTAACCATTACTTGGATATTTCGATTGTTTTACAATATATTAATTTCAAGGAGGTTTTTAAATAATCATATTCGATAATGCGCAGCTCTCTACAACCATCCTGAAATGGTGAACATTTTTGCCGACGAAACTCTAAATATCCCGCCGACAGGGGGGGGGGGCAAGAGGCTACCGACAGGGGGGCAATTGCCGCCTCTGAGTTACGACATACTTTTTAAATTTTTTTTCGAAAGATCTAATATAGATAGATATTTATCCATCATGGCTCAATTTTAAGCTAATAAATTTGAATGAAAAAATCAAACTAAGATTCTAAAATTACAGTGCAAATTAAATTAATATCAGAATTTTCAGGCGCATTATGAAATATATTCCTTATTGTAAGAATTCATAATGCTAAGAAAAACAAATACGACACGCTGCTTAAATAAAATATGTCTAAAAAATCATTTAGTCTGAAATTCGAATTTGGAAGATTAAATATAA
Organism: Argiope argentata; assembly: GCA_026289955.1. Lineage (NCBI taxonomy): Eukaryota > Metazoa > Arthropoda > Arachnida > Araneae > Araneidae > Argiope > Argiope argentata. The sequence goes on along the minus strand of JAOUZG010015602.1, from coordinate 11,548,471 downwards.
AATGCAAGCAGACCTCTGTGGGTTCCCTCTTTCTTATTGTCGTTCGGAAGAGGCGAATATCGGGAGTCGGTGGCATCATCGTTCGCTTCATCCTGGGGAAGAGAATGAAATAAAGTAATAACGATTCCCAGATATAAAAATTATAAAAATAGAAATCGAAACAAGAATATCGATAAAGGAAAATTACGAAAACTGAAAGTTAGTTAAAAAGTTATATTCGCGATTTTCCTAGTTTTTAAAAGAAAACGTAGTTACATAATTAAAATTTTTTAAAATAAAATAATGTCTAAAACTAATTATTTAATTTCCAGCTTTACATCAGGAAATGAGAAAGCAATTTTATTTATTTATTTTGGTTAATAATTAATTTTAGAATTTCGTCCAATGTGTTTTAAAAATATTTTATTAGCATAATACGGAAATCGTTTTTATTTAAATATTTTAAATCTAATTTTCAATGGATTTGTTCAATTGATTTAATCAAATATTAATTGTTAACGAAAACTAACTGATATCTTAATCAGTAGAAAATAAATTTATATTATAAGATAAATCACTGTAATTTCATAGATTATGTGACAAATAAAGTAAAATTCGCAAACAATATTTAAGATTTTCTGCGGATTTTTATTCATTACGTTTAATGGTGATAATTCATATTTAAATATTTCAATAATAGATACAGCATACCTACAATAAGTCATCTCTAAAAATACACAGATAAAGGGTTCAAAAAAACTATGAATAAAAGCAAAATTCATATTCATGACAGAAAAATTAATGATGGTGTCATCTGTATAAAGTGATTCCAATTATTGTCTGCAGAGTTTCGAATATAAGATATACAATTATATGGGAAAAGTAAATTTCACAAAGGTAAATCAAAATAGTATAGTTTAAAAGTTTGAAACTGCTGTTTTGAAATAAAATATACAAATCGGTACTTACGTATTATACCGTCCAACGTTATTGACAAATTTGAAGTCATCGCCAATGAGTTATTAAACCGCCAATTATTGCAATTCGGCAGTGGTGTAATCCTTTTATCTTTATTGCCGAATTTAAATCCGTCGCCAAAAAGTTACTAAACCGTTGGCGAAGACGGTATAATACATAAGTACCCCCAAATTCACATTTTACAACAAATCTTGAAGAAGGTTTGTGCAAACTTTGAAATTAACATTATGTCCAGAAGTTATTAAATCCTGAAAATTTTTTGAACTTCCATTATGTTTCGTTTGAATTGTGGTGTACCAATGGGTTTCGGGTGGGCAAAAGGGTTTATAGATGTTCCAGGCGAGAGTGTTAGAGGATGTTATTGAGGCTAAATATCAGTTCGTATATGACACTTTTGAAAGATAAATATCTATGAAGGAAAAGGGAAAAGATATCCCTGATGGTGGTTTATATTTACGAAGCACGAATGGTGATTAAGAGCGAAGAAACATTTATTATATAGGAGGCTATTTGAGATAATCACTGCACATCCTTTATTTTTTATCATGTCAGAATAAAATGTTGTTTTGGGAATGAGGTTTTTGGTGTCAACGAAAATCCGTAGGCGGAAAATAAAAATTTCATTATCTGCACGAGCATCTCAAAAAATCAGCTTTTCAGAACGTGCTGCCATTGCATTTACAAAAGTTCTGATTAAAAAAATAAGTTAATGACTGCCGCAAACAAAACCTAGAAAAATGTCATCTTGAGTGCGTGATTATATGAAATGAAATAAATAGGAAATGTGATATTTTTTTAAAACAGTAAATGCCAGACAAAGTTTTTTTTAATCGTTTGCAATACTAAAGTGACTTATTCAATGAAATCATTAAAGTGAATAAAAATATAATTTAACTCGCACGAGCACGTGGTGCTTGGCCGTTCAAGAAATGATGTCCTCACATGATACATTGTAATATTCATAGCAGATTTCATGTTAATCTATTTGTATTGTTAATGTAACATTGAAAAATTTGTAGTTGCTGCTATCATGCATTAATGCTGTTATCATTTGTAATATAGTTAAGTTTATGCTGTAATTTTTATCTCTCTCTTTTGTTCTTTACTTCTTTGAATGTTTTTACAAGGTCTTCCTCTGTGTTTCTGATTTCATGTCGTACCATAAAAATTTATTTGTTTAGGTATGTGACTACCTTTAGATATGATTAGATTTATTTTTAGAGTTGGCAAACAATTTCCAAATAATTGCTATAAAGTATAATATTATTTATATAAAAAACAGCCTTTTATATAAAAAAATATTATTTAAATCTATAATTTTAATAAATTATAGATTATAAATATTTAGTCATTTAAAAATTTAAAAAATATTTCTTTACATAAAATATTATATAGAACTATTAGGATAATGGAGCTTGTAGCGTAAATACAGCAAATTTTGAGATATATTAGTTGAAATTCTGAAACAATGAAATAACATAATAGAATAATGAAAATCATAAAAATTAAATTTATCAAGAATGATAAATACAAAATGCATGCATATTTTATGATACAGTTGATATGATTAAAATATATGCATATTTTAATTAAATTCATTCATTATAAATTTAAATCAAGCTTTTCTTAAAGAAGTTTTAGTAACAAAAATTTGAAATAAATAAAAATCCACTTACAGCCATTTCAATTTTAGGACGCGCGACTTTCATAAATCCGCCAATTCTTTTGGCTTCCGCTATCTCGAATGGTTTCACCGGCGTTGAATCCAAAAACTTCAGTTTCGGTATCTGATGTATGATGTAATACCTGAAATGTATAAAATTTTATAAACATCTCTTCACTTTCATCATGCATTTGCTACATTTTCTTTATTATAACGAAAAAAATATTTGGCGGAATAACCGGGGGCCCGCGAAAAATCGCCAAGTTTCTTTGGCGAATTTTCGCAGGCTAGCGAAAAAGTATTCAAGCGTATTTAAAAATCGGGCCACTATTATTGTACCTCAATAGTATATTTTTAAAATTGGCATATGATTATAACAGGAAAAGCATTTTCAGTGACGTGAAAAAAAATATTCTTTCTTATTCTTTAAATCAATAAATGTAATACTGAGAAAAAAAACTTGTCTAAATTTTTACCAATAAAATGGCCTTATAAGATATATTTAATAAATAAAATATCCATGATCAGCTAAAGTTTTTATGAAAAAAATTCCATTTTCTTGCTACTGAAATTGAACGAGTTATAAAACTATAAATGGTATTTTTTCGATAGCCGGCGCAAGAAAAAAATCACAAAATCGCAAGAAATTTGGCAGAATTCTATATTTTTTAGTGATTTCTCGCTTTAAAAAATTTGACGAAATTCGACATCAATTAGCAATTTTTCGCTTGCGCCCGGCTAATGGAAAAGGACCCTATAAACACCACTGGTTCAACCTGGTAAAGACTGTCCTGAGGAAGCGCTTTCCGTTAATACTTATACTTAATTATTTCACTCTCAGGTTTTCTTAGAAATTTTCAGATAACGCCGAAATCTCCAAATTCCATCATAAATAAAATAGAAAATTTCACTGAGATGGCTATATTATCTGGCTTACTTGGTGACTTTCAAATTATGCCAAGAACGTCACGCTTCACGATATATAAGATTCTAATATTTTCCAAGGTAATTTCCGGTTAATTTTGCAATGCTCAGATTGCTCTAAGATTACCATGATGTAAAAATTGCTAAGATTTTGCCAACATGGTCAGAGCTAGTTAGCATTTGGACGGAGACTTATTGTAAGGATAATAAATGAAAACATGCACTCTGTGAAGTAAATTCTAAAGGCCTTTCAGTGATATCAGTTTATTTCTGTAGAATTTCTTTTTTCAAATTATAATAACTGAAAAAAAAAGAAGATTAAAATGAAATCTGCTATACATATTTCAATGTATCATGTCAGAACATAAATTCTTGAATGGCCAAGCACCACGTGCTCGTGCAAGTTAATTTATACTTTTATTCATTTTAATTGTTTCATTGAATGAATCGTTTTAGTATTGCACACGATCCAAAAATACTATCTCGCATTCTTTGCTTAAAAAAATATTGCATTTCCTATTTATTTCACTTCACATAATCATGCGCTCAAAATGACATTTTTCTAGATTTTATTTGCTGTAGTCATTCACTTTTTTAAAAATCAGAGCTTTTGTAAATGCAATGGCAACGCGTTATTAGAAACTGATTTTTTCAGATGCTCGTACAGATAATAAAATTTCAATTCATTGCCGACGCATTTTTGTGGACGCCAAAAACCTCATTCCCAAAACAACATCATGTTCTGATATGATAATAATTTAAAATATATTTTATAATGGGAATTTATATTAAAGCATATTGCGATATGTTAAGTAAAGTCTTTTGCATGCACATCATATGATTATGAATAAATTTTAATAACAAAATAAAAATAACCGAGCAAACCATCAAATATTATCCAATAATTTTAACTCAGAATAAATATTTGAATCACTTTTAATTCTTTCTCCTATTATCAACTTTGTTTTCTTATTTTATTACTTCGTTATGTTTTGAAAAATAGATTACTAAAATTAAACATCTTATGGCGACTAAAAAAATTTCTTCAACCACAACTTCTTGATATTTAAACTCTCTAAAGAATCGAAAATATATATTTGTTATAAATATAATATTTTGTTACCTGTATCTCTGATAGTCTTCTTCATCTTTTTCAAAACTTGAGAGTTGGTCAGGACATGCTGGATTACCAAGTAAGCTCAAATACGTTAATTGGGGATAACAGTTGGTAAGTTGTTTTAATAAGGATTCTAAATCGCGAAACTGCAAAAATAAATCATGATATTCATAAATCATATAAACATTTTCTGCAGAAATGTAAAAAAACCTATTATGACAACTGTTTTAAGACAAGCATGATCTGATCTGAATGAAAAATTTTTAAAAATTGGTATTTAACTCAAGTAATAAATCCACCTAATATTACATATGTTCCGAGATATTTCAAACATTGTATTGTAATAAACATATTAAAACTTTTAAATTCAACAACAGTAATAAAGAATTCTACTGAATAATGTTATTGCATTTAATAAAATACGATTTTGTCTCAATTTTGTGTAGTAAGAAAGCTTTTTTAGTATATCTTATTTAGTGTGGCTTGCTTCAGATTTTTAAATTTGGAAATTCGCAAACAATTTTTTGACTCATTTCTTGATATAAAGTTCTGAAATTAAGAAAAGTTGAGTGTTTCTAATGATAATAAAATATTAAATCGTTTAGAAAATTATCAATCAATCGCTCAATTTTATTTCAGTATTTTACAAAATATTCCAAGTACAATCTGATACAGAATTTGGGGACAGTCATCATAAGATAAGATTGTATTATGCTTTTAATAATGAATTATTGAGCCTTAACGAATAAAGTTAATAATCATTAAAAAAAGAAAAAAATCTTAAAAATTAAAATGGTTTATACAATTTTGATTATTATTGTTTATTTCCAATTTACTAATATATATATATATATATATATATATATATATATATATATATATATATATATATATATATATATATATATATATATATTAGTAAATTGGAAATAAACAATAATAATCAAAATTGTATAAACCATTTTAATTTTTAAGATTTTTTTCTTTTTTTAATGATTATTAACTTTATTCGTTAAGGCTCAATAATTCATTATTAAAAGCATAATACAATCTTATCTTATGATGACTGTCCCCAAATTCTGTATCAGATTGTACTTGGAATATTTTGTAAAATACTGAAATAAAATTGAGCGATTGATTGATAATTTTCTAAACGATTTAATATTTTATTATCATTAGAAACACTCAACTTTTCTTAATTTCAGAACTTTATATCAAGAAATGAGTCAAAAAATTGTTTGCGAATTTCCAAATTTAAAAATCTGAAGCAAGCCACACTAAATAAGATATACTAAAAAAGCTTTCTTACTACACAAAATTGAGACAAAATCGTATTTTATTAAATGCAATAACATTATTCAGTAGAATTCTTTATTACTGTTGTTGAATTTAAAAGTTTTAATATGTTTATTACAATACAATGTTTGAAATATCTCGGAACATATGTAATATTAGGTGGATTTATTACTTGAGTTAAATACCAATTTTTAAAAATTTTTCATTCAGATCAGATCATGCTTGTCTTAAAACAGTTGTCATAATAGGTTTTTTTACATTTCTGCAGAAAATGTTTATATGATTTATGAATATCATGATTTATTTTTGCAGTTTCGCGATTTAGAATCCTTATTAAAACAACTTACCAACTGTTATCCCCAATTAACGTATTTGAGCTTACTTGGTAATCCAGCATGTCCTGACCAACTCTCAAGTTTTGAAAAAGATGAAGAAGACTATCAGAGATACAGGTTACAAAATATTATATTTATAACAAATATATATTTTCGATTCTTTAGAGAGTTTAAATATCAAGAAGTTGTGGTTGAAGAAATTTTTTTTAGTCGCCATAAGATGTTTAATTTCAGTAATCTCTTTTTCAAAACATAACGAACTAATAAAATGAGAAAACAAAGGTAATAGGAGAAAAGATTAAATGAGATTCAAATATTTATTCCGAATTAAAATTGTGGAATAATATTTGATTTGATGTTTCAGTTATCTTTATTTTGCTATTAAATTTTATTCTAAATCATATAATGTGCATGCAAAAGATTTTGCTTAACATAATCACAATATGCTTTAATATAAATTCCCATTATAAAATTTCTTTTAAATTATTATCATGTCAGAACATGATGTTGTTTTGGGAATGAGGTTTTGGCTTTAACAAAAAGGCATGGGCTATGAATTGAATTTTTTAAAAATCTGCACGAGCATTTCAAAAAATTTTTTACACAAAACCATTTGACCATTAACATTTTAAAAACCATCTACAAAAGCTCCGATTTAAAAAAAATAAGTTAATGACTACAGCAAATGAAACCTAGAAAAATGTCATATTTAGCAAGTGATTACATATGAACTAAAATAAATAGGAAATTTTTTTAAACAGTAAATGCGAGACAAAGTTTTTTTTATCGTTGGCAATATTAAGGTAACTCAGTCAATGAAACAGTCAAAATGAATAAAAATATAATTTCACTTGAACGAGCACGTGGTGCTTGGCCGTTCAAGAAATTATATGCTGACATGATACACTGAAATATGCATAGCAGATTTCATTTTAATCTTTTATTTTTCAGTTATAAATTCTTCAGAAATAAACTGATATCACTGAAGGGCCTTTAGAATTCATTTCACAGAGTCCTTGTTTTCATTTATTAACCTCACAATAAGCCTCCCCCAAAACGCTAACTGTCTCTAACCATCTTGGCAAAATCTTAGCAATTTTTGCATCATGGTGATCTTGGAACAATCTGAACATTGCCAATTTAATTGGAAATTATCTTGTAAAACATTAGAATCTTATATATCATGGAGCTTGACGTTGTTGGCGTAATTTGAAAGTCACCAAGTTAGCCTGATAATATAGCTTTCTTGGTGAAATTTTCTATTTTATTTTTGATGGAGTTTGGAGAATTCGGCGTTATTTGAAAATTTCTGAGAAAAACTGAGAGTATAATAAATAAGTATGATAATTAACGGAAAGCGCTTCCTCAGGACAGCTTTTACCAGGTTGAACCAGTGGAGTTTATAGGTTACTTTTCCGTTAGCCGGGTGCAAGAGAAAAATTGCCAAATGATGTAGGATTTAGTCAAATTTTTTACATCGATTTTAAAGCGACAAATCGCTAAAAAATATGGAATTCTGCCAAATTTCTTGCGATTTTGTGATATTTTTTTCTTGCACCGGCTATCGAAAAAATACCGTTTATAGTTTTATAACTCATCCAATTTCAGAAGTAAGAAAATGGAAATTTTTTCATAAAAATATTAGCAGATCATGGATATTTCATTAATTAAATATATCTTATAAGACCAGTATATAGATAAAAAAATTAGACAAGTTTTTTTTTCAGTATTACATTTATTGATTTAAAGAATAAGAAAGAATATTTTTTTTCACGTCACTGAAAATGCTTTTCCTGTTATAATCATATGCCAATTTTAAAAATATACTATTGAGGTACAATAATAGTGGCCCGATTTTTAAATACGCTTGAATACTTTTTCGCTAGCCTGCGAAAATTCGCCAAAGAAACTTGGCGATTTTTCGCGGGCCCCCGGTTATTCCGCCAAATATTTTTTTCGTTATAATAAAGAAAATGTAGCAAATGCATGATGAAAGTGAAGAGATGTTTATAAAATTTTATACATTTCAGGTATTACATCATACATCAGATACCGAAACTGAAGTTTTTGGATTCAACGCCGGTGAAACCATTCGAGATAGCGGAAGCCAAAAGAATTGGCGGATTTATGAAAGTCGCGCGTCCTAAAATTGAAATGGCTGTAAGTGGATTTTTATTTATTTCAAATTTTTGTTACTAAAACTTCTTTAAGAAAAGCTTGATTTAAATTTATAATGAATGAATTTAATTAAAATATGCATATATTTTAATCATATCAACTGTATCATAAAATATGCATGCATTTTGTATTTATCATTCTTGATAAATTTAATTTTTATGATTTTCATTATTCTATTATGTTATTTCATTGTTTCAGAATTTCAACTAATATATCTCAAAATTTGCTGTATTTACGCTACAAGCTCCATTATCCTAATAGTTCTATATAATATTTTATGTAAAGAAATATTTTTTAAATTTTTAAATGACTAAATATTTATAATCTATAATTTATTAAAATTATAGATTTAAATAATATTTTTTTATATAAAAGGCTGTTTTTTATATAAATAATATTATACTTTATAGCAATTATTTGGAAATTGTTTGCCAACTCTAAAAATAAATCTAATCATATCTAAAGGTAGTCACATACCTAAACAAATAAATTTTTATGGTACGACATGAAATCAGAAACACAGAGGAAGACCTTGTAAAAACATTCAAAGAAGTAAAGAACAAAAGAGAGAGATAAAAATTACAGCATAAACTTAACTATATTACAAATGATAACAGCATTAATGCATGATAGCAGCAACTACAAATTTTTCAATGTTACATTAACAATACAAATAGATTAACATGAAATCTGCTATGAATATTACAATGTATCATGTGAGGACATCATTTCTTGAACGGCCAAGCACCACGTGCTCGTGCGAGTTAAATTATATTTTTATTCACTTTAATGATTTCATTGAATAAGTCACTTTAGTATTGCAAACGATTAAAAAAAACTTTGTCTGGCATTTACTGTTTTAAAAAAATATCACATTTCCTATTTATTTCATTTCATATAATCACGCACTCAAGATGACATTTTTCTAGGTTTTGTTTGCGGCAGTCATTAACTTATTTTTTTAATCAGAACTTTTGTAAATGCAATGGCAGCACGTTCTGAAAAGCTGATTTTTTGAGATGCTCGTGCAGATAATGAAATTTTTATTTTCCGCCTACGGATTTTCGTTGACACCAAAAACCTCATTCCCAAAACAACATTTTATTCTGACATGATAAAAAATAAAGGATGTGCAGTGATTATCTCAAATAGCCTCCTATATAATAAATGTTTCTTCGCTCTTAATCACCATTCGTGCTTCGTAAATATAAACCACCATCAGGGATATCTTTTCCCTTTTCCTTCATAGATATTTATCTTTCAAAAGTGTCATATACGAACTGATATTTAGCCTCAATAACATCCTCTAACACTCTCGCCTGGAACATCTATAAACCCTTTTGCCCACCCGAAACCCATTGGTACACCACAATTCAAACGAAACATAATGGAAGTTCAAAAAATTTTCAGGATTTAATAACTTCTGGACATAATGTTAATTTCAAAGTTTGCACAAACCTTCTTCAAGATTTGTTGTAAAATGTGAATTTGGGGGTACTTATGTATTATACCGTCTTCGCCAACGGTTTAGTAACTTTTTGGCGACGGATTTAAATTCGGCAATAAAGATAAAAGGATTACACCACTGCCGAATTGCAATAATTGGCGGTTTAATAACTCATTGGCGATGACTTCAAATTTGTCAATAACGTTGGACGGTATAATACGTAAGTACCGATTTGTATATTTTATTTCAAAACAGCAGTTTCAAACTTTTAAACTATACTATTTTGATTTACCTTTGTGAAATTTACTTTTCCCATATAATTGTATATCTTATATTCGAAACTCTGCAGACAATAATTGGAATCACTTTATACAGATGACACCATCATTAATTTTTCTGTCATGAATATGAATTTTGCTTTTATTCATAGTTTTTTTGAACCCTTTATCTGTGTATTTTTAAAGATGACTTATTGTAGGTATGCTGTATCTATTATTGAAATATTTAAATATGAATTATCACCATTAAACGTAATGAATAAAATTCCGCAGAAAATCTTAAATATTGTTTGCGAATTTTACTTTATTTGTCACATAATCTATGAAATTACAGTGATTTATCTTATAATATAAATTTATTTTCTACTGATTAAGATATCAGTTAGTTTTCGTTAACAATTAATATTTGATTAAATCAATTGAACAAATCCATTGAAAATTAGATTTAAAATATTTAAATAAAAACGATTTCCGTATTATGCTAATAAAATATTTTTAAAACACATTGGACGAAATTCTAAAATTAATTATTAACCAAAATAAATAAATAAAATTGCTTTCTCATTTCCTGATGTAAAGCAGGAAATTAAATAATTAGTTTTAGACATTATTTTATTTTAAAAATTTTTAATTATGTAACTACGTTTTCTTTTAAAAATTAGGAAAATCGCGAATATAACTTTTTAACTAAGTTTCAGTTTTCGTAATTTTCCTTTATCGATATTCTTGTTTCGATTTCTATTTTTATAATTTTTATATCTGGGAATTGTTATTACTTTATTTCATTCTTTTCCCCAGGATGAAGCGAACGATGATGCCACCGACTCCCGATATTCGCCTCTTCCGAACGACAATAAGAAAGAGGGAACCCACAGAGGTCTGCTTGCATTTTATATTTAATCTTCCAAATTCGAATTTCAGACTAAATGATTTTTTAGACATATTTTATTTAAGCAGCGTGTCGTACTTGTTTTTCTTAGCATTATGAATTCTTACAATAAGGAATATATTTCATAATGCGCCTGAAAATTCTGATATTAATTTAATTTGCACTGTAATTTTAGAATCTTAGTTTGATTTTTTCATTCAAATTTATTAGCTTAAAATTGAGCCATGATGGATAAATATCTACCTATATTAGATTTTTCGAAAAAAAATTTAAAAAGTATGTCGTAACTCAGAGGTGGCAATTGCCCCCCTGTCGGCGGGATATTTAGAGTTTCGTCGGCAAAAATGTTCACCATTTCATGATAGTTATAGAGAGCTGCGCATTATCGAATATGATTATTTAAAAACCTCCTTGAAATTAATATATTGTAAAACAATCGAAATATCCAAGTAATGGTTAAATTGTTTAACCATTACTTGGCAATTATATGTGGCAAAATATTCGATAGGGTGGTAGATTAATAATATGCCGTAATTTAATAGATAATTTTTGATACACCTAAAAATTGAAAATAGTGGATGTCGAAGACATATGTTCAGCAGATTTTCAGACGTCTCATTCAAAGGTCGTTCATTCAGCTTATAATTTGCATTTATTTTGGCAATATATCCGACAAGTCAATGAGATATCGAAATCATATCACATAACAACATTTTTTTTTACAGTTGTATAATGAACAATGAAAGGAAAGGCCAGTATCTGAATAAAAAAATAATCTAAATAACACTTGATTTTCTTTAATTAAATGTAAAATGAACTATTTTGAGTTATTTTTGAAGCCAAATGAGAGATATTTTGCTTGCCCCCCATGTCGGGTTTGTCTTGTCTCCCCGTCGGCAAATTTCTGCCGACGCTTCTGTCGTAATTGGTCATGATGAACAATTTTGAATTGAATCTATAGACTACTTTCTTTAAACATATGTATTTAAATCTTGTATAAATATTTCGAAATATTTAAATGATGTTTTAAAAATATTTAAATGGTGTTTAAAAATATTTAATAACAGAAATGATCATCAATACATGCATATTCTTTAGCTTTAGAAACAGAATTGTATAGATTAATTTCTTTAAAAGTATTCAAGTGTGTACATATTTTAAAAATATTTAAATGATGTTTTAAAAATATTTAATAACAGAAATGATCATTAATACATGCATATTTATATTCTTTACCCTTAGAAACAGGTTTTTAATCTTAAAAAAATCAATTTATTGATATAAATATCTAACAGATTTAATCTAATAATGTGTAATAATTAATGTTGTAAAATTAAGCTTAAACTTTGTCGACATATCCTATAAATAGTAACGGGTTTACATTGATTAAGACCGTGTTTCTTTACGCATCATAGTTTGTTTGGGATCTGCGGCCTGGTGGTAAAATCTCTGCTCATGTGGCATTGGGCTTTCCACCGAAGAACTGTCGTTTAAGGGAGTCTGTTGCACATTAAGACTGTCAGGGCCAAACGTCTTCCCTCTGGTGTGGTGTGGGGAGTTGCCAACTCAGGCGTCGTCCTCGTCATCTGACCGTGGATCAAATTTACGAAGACCATCCCCCAAAAGCCCTAGTGTTGCTTTACATCGCGACGTAACTAAACTAAACTAAACTATTTTTTGAAGTCATATAACATATATTTTTCGCTGATTTCCACGTTTCTTATAAGAAATTTCAATGGGATCTTTTATTATTCTACTTGCAAAGGGTTACCGTAAAGTAATTGTATCACTAATTATGATGCTAATATTTAAAATATTCCTTAGGTGGTGTATTGTATTTTTGATAATGATAACAGTCGAGAAGTTTATCGACATTTTTCAAGCTGGCATTTACTCTTCTATCCAATACCGATATGATATATTGAATTTTTGTCAATCAAGACCATTTATCATGTTTGTTCTCTTGGTTTTCAGGCTAACTTACAGGTTTCGTATGATTGAAAAGGATCCAGTTTACTGAATATACTGAATTTTTGTAACATTATTATTTACATTAATATTAATTACGCATTTGATACCTTCTCTACAAAGCAACTCATCCGTATTTACATTATTTGTGTTTTTCCTAAGAATGTGCCTGATAGGTTAAAAGTTTTGATTTCAGATGAAAATGCATGGGAGAAAGAAAATTGAGGATTCTACTCTCTTGATAGTATTTAATGAATGAGACTGATGCGTTTTTTAGCAATGAATTATTCTCTGCAATCAGTAGACATCATGATTAAAATATCTGAATTCTAGAGTTTTTCTTTCTCTCTCTTTTAAATAAAAGACAAATAGGTCCTATCTATTCTGAAATCCTTTCATAAACTTGGAATCTAGATGCTGCCTATGTGGTGCAAAACCCTTTTGACTTAGCCATGCTTGTTGGAATAGGAACAGAATCAGAATTTCACGTATTTTATGATTCTTTTTTATCTGTTTCTGATAATATATGTAGGAGTCGAACCAAATTTTCTAAAAAAAATTAGACCCTTCACATAGCGGGGTTTTAGTGGCGTGATGTCTAGGGTTTTTTTAATATTTAAGGGTTCGTTTCTAAACTGAGATTAAAATAATGCCAACGAAGGATGAAGATACTTCTTTAAAAAAAATTAAAGAATTTATTTAGAGTTAAGGGGGAATATTTACATGGAAATATTAAAAAAAGAATTAAAACATGGAGATATTAAATAAACAGAAAGTTAGATTAATTCCTCTAGGAGGGCATTAGAAGTAGGAAAACATTATGACTGAAAACACCGCGTAGCCGCATAGCTTTGCGAGCATTACTGCGTAGCCGCATAGTTTTGCGAGCGGGAACCGCTAACGCATGCAGACAGACGTCTTCCTTTTACGGATGTTAGTCGGACCTCTGGCTCAATATTAATTGGGACAGTTTTTCAAAAGCTCGATAAATGGCGTTGTTCTGGAATGTTGTGCTAATTAAAAGTATCGTCCTTTGGGAAATGATCTAACCTTTTACAATTCTCGCTTTGATTTAGTCTACCATCAGGTGTTGATAAAACAAAATGAAGGCAGATGATGGTTAAATAAAATACTCTGTGGTATATCCTACATATATTAAACTCGGATTGATGGTTAGCGGCGATTGTTATTCCCAAGATATTGTTGAAAATTCCAGTCCCGAAGAAAAAGAAAGTAAATTAACATCAAATAGCAAAAACAGACGATAAATTGTTGCTTTAAAAATGTATGCCAACTACTTACAGAAATCTATTTTTTATATCATTATTCTATGAGTAGGCTTTTTCCTATCTTTAATTTGTAAAAAGTCTTTTTGATAATGTTGGTTCTTTTTTCTCGTTTTGCGGTTTGTACCCGTTATTCGAACCAGTTCGCTCCATTGATAATTGGGAATTCACAGTATTTGAGGATTTAAAATTTATTTTTGGAGCCAAATGCTTTAATTATTAGTTTAACGGTTCTTTTTCTGTTACAAATGCTATATTATTTGCATCATGAATATATTTGTACCTTTTCACTAATGAGCTTATTATTATAATTTACCGCAGGATCTTTTGGAAAGCTAAGGCAACGCTACACTGGAACTCAGTCAGAAGGGAACAGATTCATTCGGGACAACGAATTATGATTTTCGTTTTTATGTGTGTAAGTTGATTGATTTGAATAAATTCAATGTCATTTTTCTTATTGCCTAGATTCTATATTTGACATGTATTATCCAGATATTCTTTTAAAGTCGATTGTATTTTCATGAAATATGAGTCGAACTTGATTATAACAGATGCATCTGAATATTTAAGTGAATTGCTACAATTTTCAGATAAATTACACCTGAGATTTATTAGAGCAGCTCCAATCCCCCCCCCCATTTTTAGATTGTCTAAATGGCGAAAGATCGTTTCGATCTCCATTAAATGCCACTGTTCCTTCTTCGGCACTGGGGATTCTTAGAGGTTGTTTTATATTTTATTAGAGACTAATATTCTTAAAGACGGAAGAAATTTTTCAGTATATTTTTTTCTCAGCACATATTATTCCTTATATAAAGATTTTTTTTTATTTATTGATAACTAAAAATTTTATTTATTAATAATGTTTGGAAATAAAGTTTTAATAAGTATATTTTTGCAATAAAAAGGCAACGTTGTCAATTCTTTTCTCTTCTCTTCTTTTCTTTTTCTTTTCTTTTCTTTCTTTCTTTCTTTTTTTCTTTTTTCTTTTTTTTTGCAGTTTCATGTCAATTCAGAAATTATTTGATGCTAGAGGAGATTTTTGGCCACCCTTATCAACTATATTTACGCTGAAAAATTAAGTAATCAAATTGACCATTAGTTCATTGTTACATAATCACTACGAGGTTACGAGGTTGTTACTTAATCACTTACTAATTACGAGGTGCCCCATGTGGCACCTCGTAATGAGTAGGAGATGCTTCCGGCATGGTGGTTGGATCTCGCTATCTTGGAAGGTACACTAATAGTTGGGGCGGTGGCTCCTCCTATAGATAACGGGACGTAGTTCCTACGGGGAGGGTTGTACCGTAGCTGGTAATGACCCTTAGCACTCAACTACTGTTCTCGCCAGTTTTGTTGTTACGTTAGTCCAGTCATTTAGTTTTATGGTTTAAATCCTTGTGCCGTCGGGTGGGTCTGAAAGTCGGGTATGACTTATCACTATCCTTCTTGAAGCTGCGCCGGTTTAGATAGCCTTTTATCCTGTAAACAATATCTCGCCTTTTTAAACTAACTGTCACCGGCTAACTGTCGAAAGATGCAATAGAAAATATCCAGCCCATTGATAGAAAGCTCAAAAATGTTATATATATATATATATATATATATATATATATATATATATACTGTAGATGTAGATATATGAGAAAAAAATTTCCCTGCAGTTGGATTCTCTTTTTAATTATATGATTATAATTTTTTCCCTTGAGATTGGATCCTTTTTATCCATAATTCTCACAAATGTTCAAATTGAAACTAACAATTAAATTCGGTTGAAAAAAATAGTTACTCAATAAAAGAAAAAAAATTAAATTCTGAATGCAAAAATCTTCATTTTATCTTTCGCAAATTATTTTTAAAAACTATGAATAACTTTTTAATTTCTGTATATAATCTGTTAATTAGGAATCTATGTTTATTTGAATATCTTTGCTTTAACACCCCCCTCCTTTTTTGCTACTTTTTATGCTTAGTGTTTTCGTTGAAAGGGCTAAAATAATTGCTGCAATATAAAATGTAATTATAAGGTTATAAATATTATTTTCATAAAGTTAATAATCTAGCGTCTGTCTACCTTTCTATATTTTTATATGCTAATAGTTACAAGTTGATAAATTGTCTGCAAATTACAACCTATATGAAGGGAAAATCGTTGAAAGTATTTTAGAATATCATTGAACTAAAAATTGATAATTCTTGAGTTGTAGGCACTCATAAATAAAAATATTCAATATAACTCGATTTTTAATTAAAAATTAACAATACTTGGAACAGATTTTTTTCAATAACCATGAAGCTTTATAAGGTATAATATCTATTTTTACATCATTTTAAAATTCAGAAACCATGCTTTTCAATAATACTTTTTATGAGTTTCATAATTTTTGAAAAATAAAAAATCTTGAGGTAACAATATTTTTCAGTGCTTTAGTTACTGTTTATGAGATATTAAATCTATTTTTTTTGTATTGTGTGGATGGAACATTACATCTTGTGTATATATTTAGAAATGAATTAAAGAATGAAAATAGAAAACCAAGCCTGAATCATGATATTGCGATTTTCAAAATTAGAAACGTGAATACATTCATGCAGACAAAATAATTAGAATACGAATGCCCTGTAACTTTCTTCATTATATGTGAATACTATGAATTACATTTTATGTATAAGTCCTTCAGTTATCTATTCAGCAGAAATGAAATATAAATATAATACAATATAAATATTTAATGATTGATAATAATTTTTTGTTGTTGTAGATGTCTAAAGTTCTTTTAATGTTTGAAAAAAAATGTAAATGCCTTTTTCAGAATAGCTTAAATGCTTATTGTTATTCCTGGTAAAAATTGCGAAATACTTAAATCAGAATTATTATTTTGGATATTACTTATATAATATGCATTTTACTATCTCATTAGAAGGCAATGAAATGTGTCAATGTCTTTTTTTAAAGCATCTCTTTTTTAATTTAATCGCTTTGTTTTTATAATTTGAATTGATGTCTTTTTTATATATTAATATTTTAGCATACAATTGGCGAAGCTCCTACTGCTCATCATTCATCAATCTAGATGTAAGAAAGTTACTTTTTATATTATCATTCATTGATGGTTTGACAGCTTCGCTTGTTGACAACTATCAGAATCCTGCCATTCGTCTTGTATTTGCATCACAATATTGTTTTGACTAATTCTGTGTTGTGTTATATTTAGTAATTTGCAGTTAGTTTAGAATTTTAATTTTACAATAGAAATTGGTTACTTTTCTGTTCATAAGAATAAAATTTTATTTTAATCTTTTATATATATCTTTATAATTCAAACCGGTGGCTAATTTATATTTTAATAAAAATTTATTTAAATTTTTTATATATACACTTTTATAATTTAAACCAGTGGCTAATTTATATTGTATCTCTGTGCTAATTAATAAAGTACTCTTCTCATTACTATATTAAGAATTTTTATGTTTCTATAATGAAAGTAATGTAAATTGTTACTTATTACTTTTTTATATGATAAGCATTCGATGAATTTTATTGTACATTAATTGATGAAGCTTGTATAAAAACTTTATTATAATTGCAGAATGCAAGTCCATTATTGTGACTTTTTATTAAGTTTAAAAATGGTTTTATATTGCTTTATATTTTGTGGAACCCTTAATGTTTATATCTGTAAATTTCCAAATAATGTAACTGCATTAACCCTTAAATGCATTAATTTTTATTTGTATAAAATCGACCTCAAAATGGGTGTAGTTAATGAAAAAAATTCATAGAAAAAAACATATATAATTTTCAAAAAAAAACATATTGATGCATTTTAACATTATAATGAATAACTATTCCATAGAAAATAAATTAATTTTGGTTAAATTAAAATTTAAAAAACACTATGCAAAGGTTGCTTTATAAAGAAATATGAGATTTAAAACATGCAATGCAGATCTATATTTCTATACATTTAAGGGTTAATAGTTTATTTGTGAACTTTTTATAATCATTCAAGACTTTCAGAAATTTAGATTTATTTATCATCTAAATTCTTTTCCCAAATTGTTATGCATTTTTTTATACTTAAAAAAATTTAGTGTTTTTAAAATTATGTTAATTTGATAAATTTGTAAGAAAATCAAATATTATTATATTTATATTGATATAAATATTAACATTGCCTTATATGAATATAAATTTTGGTTGAAAAAACGCTATGTATTTCATTAAAAAAAATGCTTTATTTAGGAGTTTAGCTCTTTCTGTTATCTTTATTACTTTTAAATTCTTATTTCATTTTTTACATACAAAAATAATAATTTATCTACTAATGTTTCATATTTAGTTAATAAAAGTCACTAATTTTAATGATACATTCTAGTATACATTAGTACAAATGGTTAATGATTTTGCTAATTTTATAAATCTCATTCAAAAGAACTTTCTAATGAAATGATCACAAATGAATTTTAATGTTATATATTTTGTGCTCAGTTAATAGAATATTTCTGCACTTGTCATCTCATTTATGACTTCTGTACATTCCAGTATTATTTAGAACTATTGAATGTGTGTTATATTATCACAAAAAGATTACTATTCTTTAGCTTGCATTTTTTAATTAATTATTTGTGTTATTTTTTTTTTTTGTTAAATTTTCTTTCATATGACATAATAATTTTAATAAATCAAACAATTAAATTACATTTTATTAAATTATCTTAATTTTTTTTTGTAAATACTGTAGTATCTAGTCTCTGCACATCACATTCATTTATATTTCATGTAAGTTGTAATGTTTTTTTTTTTTTCTAATTTTAATGGAAATATTAGAATTATTCCTGAAAATATGCAAAATAAATTATAATTGGATTTTTTGAATTAAAATAAAATGAGCATAAGCTCATTTGAATGTATAGCAAAGATTCTATTTAAATAAGTTTCATTGTTTTACTTAAAAACTTTATTATAAACAAAATTTATTGTATAGAAATTTATTAACAAAAGTCTCTAAAAAACAAAGACTGAAATATATCTGTTTTCTTAATTAAATTTGATATTCATATTTAATTGTTTCAAAAGTCTGTAATTTTGTTTTATAAGATTTATAATACTGAAAAACTTTTTTATTAAGCATTTCCTTACATTTATGTAGATTGAAACATATTATCTACAACTTCTTTGAATCTTTAATTCCTTGAATACTGCATTAATGCTTCTAACTTCTTCTTTTGATGCTGCATTAATGCTGTTGTCATTTCTTCTTCATTATCATCATCACTCACTGCCATCCATAAATATTGCATTTGCTGTTTTTTCTTTCTCTTAAGATTATCAGCAATGTCTTAATGTATGTGAAGGAAATTAGTCAGCTCTTATTTTCTTCAACTACTGTCGTATTAGATGCTGCCATATTTCTACGCTGTCAGTTTAGTAGATTTTGTTACTCAACTCATTTTTTGGTATAATAAATATAGGATGCTAAGAATGAATGTGAAAGTACTGTTCATCCCTGTATTTTAGAAGCGTGTGCTTTGTCACATATGTCAGAAAGTGTTTATTTTGTCAAAAGAGGATAGGGAGGGAGAGAAGATGAAAGAAGGGGATGTTTATATTTAGCAATATAGTAAACTCAGATTATTGGCGAAATTAGGAGGCATAGTAACCACTCCTTGCCTGTGTGCCATCCCTTAACGAATCCGCTGGTGAAGTACAATTTTCGAAAAGTGATAGCTTCGGATTATAAAATAAATATCCAATAGCAAGTAAAGGTCGTACAAAGTCAAATTTCTGTACAAATTTTGTTAAATAGAAAGCTTTGTTAATCCAAGGTCTTTGAATGGAGATCATTTGAAGGGTAAATTCAGATAATTCTCGGAATTATAATAAACATTCAGCTTTCTGCTTTATCATAGCTTAACGAAGTATAATTGTCGAAAAATTATTGTTTTCGAATCATAAAACGAACATTAAATAATATATAAAGGTAGTCTAAGTTCAAATTTCTGCAGAATATTTTCATTAAATAGAAAGTTTTGTTAAATGGAAGGTTTTTGAAAGAAAATCGTTTTGCTGCTTTTTCAGTCTCTGCAGATTGTGGGCATCAATAATTGCAAAAAAAAAAGTGGAATATATATTTTATAATTTTTTATAACAACTTAAGATGAGGAAGATAATTATGTTCTGCAAGAATTTTTAATGTATGTTATTTATTATTAAACAACATGGATGCCAAAAATTTTAAGTGTTGCTATTATATCAATAAAAGAGGGTTTTTTTTAATTTGTATTTTTATGAATTGTGATATAATAACTGTATTTTTTGGCTCTATGTGTAAACAAGATTTACGATTCTACTCCCTTTAAATAAACTTAAAAAATTTCCTTTATATTACAGTTCTAAATAAAATGTAAAAACTTAAAAGATCAACAAAATTTTTCCAGATGTGCAGGGTTAAAAAATGAAAGATTTTTCCGTATTTAATTTGAATATTTTAATTTTGTAAATTTAAATAAAAGATATTTCCTATTCACATTATCCTATAATTTTATTGTTTACTCACAATTCTTTTGTCGCAGAATTATTATAGATCCTTTTCAATGAAAATAAATAAAAAAATTTAACCTCTTGAACAAAAACTCTTATTAGTATGTAAATATATCTCCGAACTAATATATTCAACTTTAAACCTGGTCATTACATCATAAAACAACGCAATGTGGCAAGATCTAGATTGGAGGATTGATTATCAATCTGTCTATCGTTCCATCTTAGATGATGAAACGATAGAAAATGCGGGTAGGAACAAAGGGTTTGGGATGTGCACTCTAGTGAAGTTTTCACCAGGGAGTTTGAAGTTAAATCGACTTATAGTACTTTTGAATGGCCAATCTAAATATGTCAGTTTAAGGATTCAAGTTTTATGCAAACGATATTCCTTCCTGAGCTTTCAGAAACGAAATTTCATTAAAATTCAAAAAGAATATTTAATAAAGGATCCTGCAAATTTTTTATTAACTGTAGAAGTAAATTATGCAGGTATATACTCGCCTTTTTTTTGTAACAAAAGTCATCTGATTTTGGTGCAACAGAGTAATTTGAATTGGTATACTAGTTCAATTATGCCGTGAAAAGCATTTCATTTTTAGTTTTTGATATTCCATGTTACTTTTTATTAAATATATTTTATGTCATTTATAGTATTGGTCTTCATTCAGAACAAGAGGAACAAGAGAGAGATTTTGATTGAATGTTATTGAAGCATACGTTTTCTTTGAAATAATAATTTTATAAAATGATTTCTTTCAATATTTTACTAATAAAATATTTTGTTTTTGCTTATGTTATGGATTTGTTTCATTATATTGTTTTATAAGCGCAAATGAATTTCCTAACTAATATGCAATCAGACTTTACAAATAGTTCGAAAAAATGCAAGATAAAAGGAAAATGCGGTTACAAGTAATGGAAAATTAGAAAGTTTTCAGGCTTTTGCGTTATTGCTGATCTAAGTTGGTTATATTAATGTTCTATTTTTAAGCAGCACTAAAGGTATTTTGGGATAAACAACTTAATTTCAAAGTGCGATCGAATGATGAGGACGGCGCTTGAGCTGATATATATATATCCTAACTTACCCAGCACAATAGAGGGAGAGCTTGTCTTTGGATACAGATATAGGTAAAACCATGCCCAGGTATACGGCTGTTTTTTTTTTTTTTTTTTTTTTTTTTTTTGTGAAATCGTATTTCAAATAGAGAACCCTTTGGCAATGAAGCTGAAATATCTAATTTATTGATAAATAAAGATAAAGATATACGAACAGTTGTTTTGGTCTGTAATAGTTAGTAAAAATGTAATTTCTCGAATTATTTTTTATCTTTTATTGTATAAAAGTTACTTTATCATCTTTTGTAAAAAAAGTATCTGACCTATACTTATAGTTACAAATCAAACTGCAATTTTCAAAACTGTGCTGCTTCTGCAAGTTTAGCTAAAACTCAGTTTATGCATAAAAAATTCAAGTAATCATCGCTAAAATGATATATGAAAGCAAATCAATAATTATCTGGAATCAATTTTTAAAACTTATTACTACTTCTTTTCAAAGCACTTGGTCCACCGTTCCCCAATTTTGGAAGTTTGTTACTACGATACAGTTTATAATTATTACTTTTCAATTCACTTTGTCTATCATTTTTCAATTTTTAAGTCTACATTCCGAGTACTTTTTGATTAAGCTGATCAATTTAATTTCATGATTCTATTTTGGACAATGTCGATGATTTATTCTTAATATATATTTTATATTTTAGTCTCTTTGTATATGTTTTTATTTATTCGTTTATTGTGATTTCAGATTGTATGCGTCAATGACTCTACAAAATATTGTTTAAGCATATTATGTGTATATAAACTATGATGACAATAAAAATATGATCAGATATGCTGGAACATGACAAATTAAGCTTGGCAAAATATCAACATTATATTATTATCTTACAATGTATTGGCTTTTTATTTTTTACAAATTGGTTTATCTGAAAATAGAAAAATAATAGTCTTTTAATCTACCTATTTCACAATAAAATACGATTACAACAGATGTGTTAATGCTCTTTTATTTATTCAAGCAGTTAAGATCGATATTCTGCATATTTTGCATGAAAATGGATTTAAAAGGATCACGTGATTCGGACTATTTTGATATCAAAGTAAACATCTTTAGGCTTAAGTTGGATTTACGTTATCTCTTTGCATTGCTGTTGAAATAATGACCATTGATTCGTCATTATTTTAAGAAGGACATTATTCTCCATTTCCAGAAAAATAGATCTTATTATTGATATTCATATTTCTTAATATCCCGGGAAACAGCTGTGGAAATATTATTGGAAATTTACTTGTAGAGTGGTTAATAATCGTCTCGATATGATAATTTCTGTCTAGTTCGAAGTAATTAAGTTTTTCAGTTATAAAAGCCTGCCAAGTGAAAACGAGATGACGACATAAACTATTAAAACCTTTTCTACCATCTTCAATATCATGGTAAAAGATGAAAATGAATTTTGCCAATAAAACGCTAACTGTTATTTAATAAATTTTAACGATTTTTTTAAATACTTTATTTTGATAAGTGTTACTAAATCTGTTAGAAAGAAATAATATTTCATTCTAACTTTGTCATTTCAATTTCACTTTGTTTTTCACTTATCTTATAATATTTATGGGTTATAAAATCATGATAAAGAGTAAAAACATTTTCTGCGGGTATGAGTGGCATTTGAACAGTTTGGCTTGTTTCTAAGATTTTCGGGGATTGAGATTGTCTTGAAAACACAAATGCAGTAAACGGAATATTATAAACAGCAAAACCAGATCTAGAAATCTATACACTTTTCAATATTAATGGCTAACAGCAGCTACAGAACAATACCCATAGTCTGGATTACTTTTCACAATCTAGCTTTGCTAAAGCATTGGATCGCATTTTATCATATCGAAATTCTTATCTTCTTCTCCACTACTGGCAAGTTAATAATTATTATTTAATGTCCAACAGGAACAAATTTTACGATTATCACTAGTATTTTTATCTGCAAATATAAATATCTGTCTTTCTCGAAATATATTTCCATAAAAAATCCATCGCATATAAAAGGTTAATACCAATTAAATTCGATATTGAACGTCCTCTAGTTAGTATGGTGTGGAAGTTTGGAAAGAGAGTTCGAGCTCAGATATTGTCCTTGTTATCTAATCGTAGTTCAGACTTTCGAAGTCTATTACCAAATAATCATCTTTTTACTTCAAAATGCGAAGTTAATGTAGTTAAACAAAGTAATGTGTTTCACTAATGAATGCAGAAGAAACGGAAATTAATTTGATGTTCAAATATTTAACTATTAATGAATCGAATGATGTATTTGGCTAACGTTTTCCATTGTATTTGACAAAATCTATCTAAATGAGAATTGAAATAAATTGGTACTACCCATTGTAGATGATCTTGGGACTGTTTTATTTAAAATTTGCTTTTCTATATTATATTATACACTAAAAAAACATTACTATATTAAACGCAGTGTGAAATATGTGCTTGAGTGATATTCTCTAAAACCGTTCAATCAAAATAAGTTTCTTTTATCTTTTTTTGCGATTAACATATAAAAGCATTTTCCAGAAACATTGTATTTGAAAAAATGTAGCTTATCTCTTATAAGTTTGCATGTGTAACATAAGAATTTCATGATATCAGACAAACTCATTCTAAAAAGTTAGGATTAGTACGAACAGGTCCTTACTAAGGCTGGGGCAGTTGGCCCGGGCCCCCACATAAGTGGGGGGCCCCAAATCGAATAGTAATTTTATTTTACGTTTCCTTCTTTAATGAATTTTCTTCACTACTAAAATAGGAAAGCAAAGGGGGCCCCAAAGAAGTATTTGCCCTGGTCCCCAATTTGGCTAAGTTGGGCCCTGGGTACGAATCAAATTCTACCAAATTTGGCCTTTTTTTCCTTCAACTCACGCAACTGAAGATATGTGGA
Source organism: Argiope argentata (assembly GCA_026289955.1). NCBI lineage: Eukaryota > Metazoa > Arthropoda > Arachnida > Araneae > Araneidae > Argiope > Argiope argentata. The sequence continues at coordinate 11,523,582 of JAOUZG010015602.1, read as the reverse complement.
TATTGGAAGTAACAAACAAACAAGAAAAATGCTCCAAATTCACCAAAATTGTATTTGTTTCAGCCCCATTATTCCTCCTTAAGGGTTAATATGTTTAAACATGCCACACAGATGTTCAAAATGTAATTTATCATTTTCTTTCCTTTTCAGTGTGTAATCCAATTTCTGTGTTAGTTTAGCATATAGTGTCATCGCACTTATAGCACTTGCCATGAACAAGCTCGCTGAGCAGTCAGCGATTTAAGAATAAACAGCTTCTCTTGTTTTGTACTAGGGCCAAGAGTTCGACTTTTGCTACTCACTCATACCATTCGCTTGCACAGCCCCATTTTTACACGGGGGGCATTCACTATTATTCAAATATTTAAAGTAAACAATTTATCATACAATTTACAAGACAAATATTTAAAAAAAAATATTTAAATTTCTGATATTAAAAAATGTTTACTTTCGAAAACAAGAATGAAATAATTTTAAAAAATTAAAACATACGTGTGTGAGAAAAAGAAGAAAAACTGATGACACAAAACCCTTTAACCTTACATTTTTATGACATAGAAATACTACTGAACAAAGATTAAAAAAAATAATAACGTTTCCCCCCATATTTTTATCGAAATTAATCTTTTTCATACTTATAAAGTTGGAATTTTGCAATTGATATTTTCATTTCTTACTGAAGCCGGCTTGCTGGCACAGAGGTGGCGCGTCTGCCCCGTGTTCTGGAGGTCCCGGGTTCGAGTCCCTGTTCGGGCATGGTTGTTCTTCTGTGTGCTATCTGTGAGATGTGTGAATGTGCCCCCCTGTAAAAAGGGGCTGTGCAAGCGTATGCGTGTGTGTTTCATCTTCATATGAGCTAGAAGTCAGACTTCTGCCCTCGGGTGCTCAGGGGTTTATACCCTCAGAAGCTACTGCACCCCTCTTTCCGCGGTAAAACCGGACACGCGATCATCATTTCTTACTGAATCTGAAAAACATTGATTGCTCGTATGTATTTTCGAAAGCAGTATAATATTTTTATATTTTCAAACTGCAATTATCATACGTTTTTTTTAATGTTAATGTACGAGAAGAACAGTAAATAACAAGGTATCCAGAGCACGTTATTAAATTGATTGAATATGAAAGAAAGAAATATCTTGATTTTTCATAAAAAAATATGCGGTAAACGAGCATATCGTGAATAATCAGACTCAGGATTAACAGTTTTGAATGAAAGACAAAAAAATGTTATAATTTTAAAGAGATGAAACATATATACGTTAATTTTTTGTTAAACTAAGCACAACTAAAGCTATCAATGCTTTAAAGAACAGAAAAATCCTGAAATATTAACTAGTCTATGGGTTAGAGGTTATTCTTATTGCCATAGGGAATTCGACGAACTATCGCTGAAAATAATTATTTCTCTTTTTATTTGGATAAGAAGATAATTCTTGTTCCTTTCTTTGACTTTCCCTGGAATTCCCCTTTTTTCCCTTATTAACAATGATTGATTAGGACTTAAAATTAAAAGGATCAATTAGAGATCACAGAAAGACTATTAAACAAAGAAACAGTGTGTTGTGACTCACGACACTTGACATGGACAACCCCCCGCTCATACGATCAACAGATGATTTAAGCCTAAGTAAGGCGTTTCTTTGTTTTTACAAGTAGCGCCATCTAGGGCCAAGAGTACGACTTAGCTACTCACACGTCACAACCCTTTTTAGGGGGCGGATTCCATTCATGCAAATTCAGTCATTCATCTTTGATTAGTAATTTAGACTTTGAACAGAGAACGATCATCTCTGACTCAGTACTCCGAGTGATATTACTCTCTATATGGAGGACTTTGCGACCGCAAACAGATTTAACGCGCGCCAGTCGCCACACGCTCGGGGATTGTTTTGGCCGGTGAATTTCGAACTCATAACCTAAAGAATACGAGTCCAACGCTCTACCAACCAAGCCATCCCGGCCCTTCTTTCTCTTTTTATTTGGATTAGGAGATAGTGTTTGTTACTTTCTTTGACAGTACCTGGAATTCTCTTATTAACAATGATTGATTAGGACTTAGAATTAAAAGGATCAATTAGAGATCACAGAAAGATTATTAAACCAAGAAACAGTAAAATTGCTGTTGATAAAACATCTGCGCTGTCTATGAAAGAAAAAAGGCACTAAGTATCATTATCCATAAACAAAAGAGTGAAATCACATTGATTACGGGTACAGTGTTAAGTCATATCTAGACTCTCCGACTCCCCCCCCCCGAAGGCACACGACTTTAAACCACTAGGGATAAATGACCGGACCGCTACAACAACAACACTGGCAGAACTATGTTTGAGTCCTAATGGGCATCACCGCCCAACCCTCCCCGTAGGAAGTACGTCCCGTCATGGATGGGAGGCGTCTAACCTTCCCCTCCATTAATGTACCTTCCAGAGTGACGAGATCCAACTACCATGCCGGAAGCACCTCATTCTCATTTCGAGACACCCCCGGGGGAGATAGGTACAATGTTAAACCATACGTATGGTAAAAGTAAATGTTACTGATTAATAACTGAACTTCACAAAAAACTTTATGAAAGCACAAAAAACATTGTCCATTACAAAAGATTGGCTAAGAAATGAATTATTAGTAGGCAGATGAAAGATAGATTATTATCCAAAAGATGAAAAGAGATAGATTGTAAAGCAAGGAAATTAAATCCTGTTTATTTATTGGTACCGAAGTTTCGCAAATTCTTAAGTAAAGGAAAGAATATTACTGATAAAGCACATAAAATGTAAGAAACGAAGAGTAATAAAGAAGCAAATAATTGTACAGAATAAGATTCAAGAAAATATTCATTGTTAACTAGGTGAATGAAGCAAAGATGGGTTATCAAATGGCAGATTAAAATCTTATTCGCTTGCTGGTACAAAGTTAAACCAATACTCAAGAAAAGGTAAAAATGCTAAACACAAGGCATCCATAGAGCCTATTGAAATTAATGCACAGAGAGACATAACAGGGAATGAACACGCATTGTCAAGCAATTCATTACTAATTAAGAGTTAAAAGTAGACATGGATTCTTAATCCTGAGAGTGAAATTCCTATTTACTTAGTGATAAAAATTACGGTATCCGAACATGTTTGAAGAACTTTTCTGAAAAACATGCTGTAGACATACTTTAACTATATTTCAAGGTTTGTCACTATTAAAGTTTAGCAATTGAACGTCAATAGTTAAAATAAATATTAATAATTTTTGAAAATTGGTCTTAATCAAATTGGTTAAACCAAAAACTATTACTCTCATTCGAACAAAACTAATACCAAAGTAAATGACATAGTTTTCTCTAGAGAATGTACTAAAAGCATATGGTAATAATAATAAATAAATATTTTAGAACCAGTTGGAGATTTACCAGGAAAATGTTAGTAAGTTTATGACTCGCGTCATAAACTTACATCAGTAAGTTTTTCAAGCAATAGGCTGTAAATTAAAAAAAATATTCGCAATCTAAATTCTGTAAGTTTATTCCCTAAAAAATAATATAAAGTCAAATCCCATGAAATCCCATAGTAATATGATAAATATAATTTTATTTATTTGTTTTGAAGTGAGCAAAAATATGTAAAAATCCATTTTGAGAATAATTCAATTAAAACAAACAATAGATTATTTTAATAAAAAATTATGTGTGTACATACTCGAAATTTACCACATTTATAGGTCATATCTTCTTCCTCCTCAGATTTAAATTATTTCTTTTTTTAATCTTTTTGGGGGGTTTTTCTGGCAATTTTTGTATTTGAATACCGCGTAGATTTATTTATTCTGTATTTTTTCGATCTCAACAAACATTTTAACGGTTTTTGCACTTGAATACATTCCAATAACCTTAAAGATATTCAGTAATCCTCTAAAATCCTCGTTGAAATGTATTATAAACATAAATGCCCTTATAATGCCCCATAAATGTCCTGATGGTTCGTTCTATAAAGACATCTTTAGGTGCCAATTTCCACAAAACATCGATGAAACTCCAATTGGCATTTTGACTTTTTCTGTGCAAGTTTTCCGTATTTGAAACCAAATTTGAATTAATGCACGTTTAAAACATATTTTTAGGCCAGAATATCCCGATTAGTAGAGCGTTGCAATCGTATTCCTTAGGTTGCTTATTCGAACTTCACCGGCCGAAGACTCTCCGGTGTGTGGTGGCTGGAGCACGCTAAATTTGTTGTGGCAACAAAGTCCTCCATGTCGAGAGTAATACCATTGGGGGCACTGCATCAGAAGTAATCGTTCTCTGTTCCAGATCTAAATTACGATCTGTGGAGAAATAAATGAAAATGCATGAATGAACTCCGCCCCCCCTGAAAAGGGTTTGTGACGTGTGTGAGCTAGAAGTCAGACGTATGCCCTCAGGTGCTCAGGGGTCCATATCCCCAGAAGCTACTGCACCACTCCTTCCATTGTAAAGCGGAACACGACTACAGCAACAAACATATTTTTGAACCTTTAAATAGAGGCTTCCAGATATTAAAATGCCCACTTACGGTTTATCAGTCATTACAAAAATATTAATATCTTGACTTCTGATTAACGCAGAGACAAAAGTAAACATGTTTTAGATAGCTCAAAGATTAGTCTATCCGATAAAAGATTTTTTTAAATTTCACATTTGGTTAAAATCTATCTTTTCAATGTGTTCGGTTACCATAACTTAGCCCTTAAGTAAAGTTAAAAATTTTATTTTTTAAGTTTTTATGTCACTAATGGGGAGATTGACATAAAGAGGCCAGGTCCACACAAAAAAATGAAGCAAAGCTGAAATTTCTTATATTGTCGTTAAAGATTATTGGGTGAACACGCAACTATTTAGTAAAAGCTGAGCATACACACCTTTTCCGTCATATTCACTCATTCCTATTTCTGCTCTAGTAGAATTAAGAAGTACTCTAATTTCGTCTTGTAACGAATGACCTCTTAGATTTACTGCTATAAAATGAAGCTACCATGTAAGTTTTCTTTAAAAAAATGCAAATATATTGCCTTTTACCATTCTTTTATATATTTATTTGCAATGTCTTGGTTTTAATTTTTAAGAATGTATTTATATACATAAGAGAATAATATTATAAGACCTTTTAAATCATTTGATGATTAATTCTTTTAGAGAATAATATATGTATCAATTATTATTTCAATTTTTTTATTTTATTTGTGACTGAAATGTTTTATCATCAGCTCTAAATTCATTGGGATATTTTAAATATTTTAAAACTAATGCATTCTGTTATCCAAATATACAGAATACATAATACATAATACAGAATACATAATACATATTTGGGTAAATTACAAATCAATTACGAATTTCGTTTTTCAGATTCAAATCATACTGTTTATTTTTAAAAAAACATTTTTTGGGGACACTTATTTAACATTTTAGCTAACAAGATTAATCAATCTATAGTATTATAAGCGTCGTAAAGTATGAAATAAAAGATATTAATGACTTTGTACTTAAGTATGTTTAATCTTTTTATTTTAAAAATAAATAAAAAATTAAAAAGCGTAGAAAATTGTATATAGTTTCTACTAATATAAACTAACATTGTTAATTCTATTAACTATTCATATTAAAATATTGTCAACAACATTTTCAACAATAAATTGTTAATTTCCTTTTTCTTTGCCTTATTTCTAATTTTATAGGGAGTTGCATCAACACAAAAACACTCATATAAAATTTGTAAGATATAAGTAATAGGAACTCTAAATAATAAAATATTTCAAAAGAATAAAGAATAGTAGATAAATAAGATACGTATATAAAATTTTGAATAATCTTTACGGTTTTTTTAATTATTATTTTGAATATTCTTAATTAAATCACTTTTAAACTATGTTCTTTATCTCCATTCTTTTATTAGAAATTATATGACTTAAAAATATATAACATTGGTATAATAATAAAATTGGTATTTTTATCAAAAATCAGAATTTAAAAATATTTTCTATAGTCTAAAGTATTACTTTTGATTATTTATCAATGAAAGCTAATGATTAAAACATATTCAAATAATTCAGATTTTAAAAAACATTTTTTTATTTATAATATTTTTCTGAAGTGTAAGCTTGACTTATGATATTTATAATATATCTTTTATTCAAATTTTCAAGTAATATAAAGAACACAAAAATGCCATTAATAAATCAGTTTGCTACATTTAAAAATAATCTCGTTGGGTTTTTCTAGAATTTATGTTTCTTATAAATATAGAATTATAAATATGACATTAACATCTTAAACTACTGTTATCCAGTATTACCACTACATGAAGAGCTCTAAGAAAATACCTATACGTTTTACGTAAATATTTGATAATGGATTCTGAGAATAATTCTATTCGAATAATTTATAATTCATTTTTTATTCAAATTGGAAATAAAAAATGAAATGGTTATTTGTATTAAAGAATTATCCTTTAAAAATTGATATTATTGCACAATTTCTACAAATGGCAGCACATACCTACTCATTCAAAATTTAATAAGGTGATAAAATTAAATGTGATTTTTTATTCATGTCTTACTTCATTCTATCTTACTTAGCTAAAACATTTTGATAAGAAACATCAATGATTGAGAATTTTTTAATGCCATGCACGAATTTTCAATAAAATTGAGAATTTTTTAATGACCTTATGGCACGAATTTTCAATAAAATTGAGAATTTTTTAATGATATTATGGCACGAATTTTCAATAAAATTGAGAATTTTTTAATGATATTATGACATGAATTTTCAATAAAATTGAGATTTTTTTAATGTTATGGCATGAATTTTCAACAAAATTCCTATAGATATTTAAATTATTAGAATGCCCTGAAGGAGCCATTGAATAGTTGATATTTTGTCAAAGCTTATAGTAGAAACGAATGTATTTTTACATGTTACATGTAACAACCTCATAAAATGAAAGATTCATTTTATGAGGTTGGTTGGTTGAACCATAAGGAATTCATAACTTTCGTTATTTGACTGCTTATACTGGTAAAGCAACTTACTGCTTTAGGTAGAAGCCATCAGTTACGGCTGGCAGTCCCTGTAATGTGAAAGAAATATGGCAGCCATCTACACTCACTAGCCAATGAATTAGGAACTTTTGATATTTGCATTCGAATGTGTGCTAGGGATGAAGTATGCAAATGTTTTTTTATGTCTTGGGTCACACGTGGTTAGAATGCCAATACAAGTAAGGTGTAAGAGTCCTTTTCGCGATGAATGAAGTAAAATGAGAAAAACAACAGATCTTTCACCATTTGAAAGAGGGCTTATTGTTGGTGCCCGTTTAGCAGATCCCTCGATTTCGAAGACGGCAAATCTCACTGGGTTCTCAAAAGCAGCCATATCAAAGTTTTCAAAAGTTGAAATCAGAACCGACAGTCCTTCTTTAGAAAGTGTAACTGCGGTTCGAGCACATTTTTCCAGTAGCGCGATCGGTATCGTCCCCGACGAATTGTATGGCAGAACAGGGACTCTAGTGTAATTCAACTGGCACAAATCTTTAACCAAGGCTCTTCCCTGCATATTTCAGCTTGAACCATGCTCAAGGAATTACAGAGCAAAGGAATGCATAGTCGAGTGGCTGTGAGAAAACCACTCATTTCTGCCCGATACGTGAAAATTCGTTTGCAGTGGTGTCGGGAAAGAAGACACTGGGCACCTGAGGATTGGGAACGGGTAATGTGGTCGGATGAATCACGCCACACCTTATTGTGCACTGATGGAAGACGACGAGTTTGGCGAGAACCCCACGAAGCCATGCATCCATCTTGCATTACTCGCACTGTGCAGGGGTCTGGAGGGAGTACCATGATATGGAGCATGTTCTGCTTGCATGGAAGTGGTGCCCTGGTGTTCCTGGACAGTAAATAACCAGCCATGCGACACCTAGATATACTGGCAGATCAAATGCACCCTGCAAGGCGATGGATACTTCATGGACGTTAATACATCATGCCAGAAGTGCTCAAAATTGGTTTCACAGAGTACCAGTTCAACGTCCAACTCATACTCGGGCCAGCACATCGCCCGGATCTTAACCCCATATAAAATGTGTGGGATATGGTGGAAAGACGCATTCGAAAGAACTCTCCTCTTCCGTCTAATTTACAAAATCTATAAAGCTGCATAGCCAGCGCATGGTATTCTCTGGAGTTAAATGCATTCCAGAAGCTTGTAGACTTGATGCCCAAACGAATCAGAGCAATTATCAGTGAAAAAGGGGATCCAATAAAATGTTGATCTTGGATTTCTAATACATTGACCAATGAGTGTATAATCAGTGACAAAATGCGGGAGCACATTTTTAGAACAATGGCAAAGGAATGTTTTAATTAGATAAGAGTGTACATTATTTTTATTTTTTTAATAGATACCTAAGTTCTTGGCTCCAAGGATTAAGTAATCGAACGGGGACAGCTTTTTTCTGGAATCACTTGCGCTCATCTGTTGTTTAAGTATAAACGCAGTTTTAGCAAATAAAGATTACTTTCTAGCAAAACACTTTACTCCAGATGACGAAAGTCCGATTTGATTCTATAAAACGAATTCAATTACAATAAAATGAAAATTGTCTACAGTTTATAGTGAATATTTATAACTAGCGTATTACATACCTTGATAGCTCTGCTCAACTTAATTTATAATTATGATAATTAACCCTTTTGATACTTAATTTATGTTCATTATAATTAATTAATTACTACTTATAATAAATAATATTTATCTACCTATAATAATTAATTTCTATCAATTATAATTGATTAATTTATATTTAATTCCCGCTCAACTTAAATGGTATTTAATTTATATTTATAATACTCAATAATTATAATACTTAATTAATATTCATTATAATGAATTAATTTATATTTACCAATTGTTAAATTTAATTTATATTTAAAACCAATTTAAATTGCATTGAACTATTAACATTAATTTTTCATCAATTATTTAAAACTAAATCAGGAATTTAAAAATTTTAATTTTCTGGTAACAGAGAGAGAGAGACAGAGAGATGTTTAAATTTTAGGAACAAAAATATATAATTTGTAAATTAAAAAAAATCAAAACTGAATTTATTTATTTCCACTAATTCGATAAGTTGTGTTTCATCAAAAGTCATTGACATAATTTTAAAAGCATAGAAATTACTGCTGAAAAAAAGACGAGTATTGATAAGGTTAATTTAGTTAAATCAATCAACGTTGATAAACTATATCTTATCACTAAAATATATTATTGTTCTAGAGCTTTATTTTAAACTAAAATGCTGTAAGAATGATGAAGCATTCTGGAAGGTAAGTCATAGTAAATAGTGACTAAATCATTTTGAAGATACTGCTGTAATGGGGAAACTTCGCTCAAATACACAAAAATGCTTTACATTTATACTTTGTTAGTTCCAATTGGCTTTCCTTATGAGTAATCCGCTCACGCTTTTATTTTTATCTTAACTTTCTATTTTCGATTATTCATTTTATAATTGAAACTCATCGACATAAATTCTTTTTCTAGCTTTAACCAATGGCAAAAAATAGAATTGTCTCAGATTTCCCGCTGAAGCAAGAATGTAGATAATCCAAAAATATAATTTTGGTTTAATTTCATGTTTTAGACGATTCAAGATTATAATTGAAACTGTTCAATTTAAAGTCTTTTTCAAATATTACCCAACGATAATAAATAAATATAGCTTTGTCTCAGATTTTTTGCTGAAGCAAGAATGTAGATAATCCGAAAATATAAATTTTGCATAACTTCATGTTTTTGACGATTTCAGATAATAATTGAAACTTTTCAATTTAAAGTCCTTTTCAAATACTACCCAATGATAATAAATAAATATAGCTTTGTCTCAGATTTTTTTGCTGAAGCAAGAATGTAGATAATCCAAATATATAAATTTGGCTTAACTTCATGTTTT